>JAXGGA010011746.1:0-41266 GCA_038373865.1 Uloborus plumipes | reverse complement strand
ATTCGCTCCTCCAGGGTGGTGGGGTTCAAGCTCTACATACACACAAACATAACTGTCGCAATTCGTGATTGCGAAAACTATAATTTTCCTCCAAAATGTCAAAACAAATTAATTTTCTTTTTTTAACCTAGGGGAGAGTGGTAATGAATGGGCCACTTTTTGGTTTTGAATTTTTATAATTTTTTCTAACACTTTGTCTTAATTCTAAATTGGTGTTTTAGTTACTTTACTTATCTGACTATCTAAAAACGTCATAAGAGTTGGATTAGCACCTGTCTATAATGAATTATAATAGAAAATAAAAATTTTGAAATTTGGCCCATTCAACCCCACCTATGGGGTTGAATGGGCCATCGAAGGTAATGAATGGGCCACTAAATGAATTCAATGAAGACATGTGGATTTAATCTTTTTTTTGCTGAATATGACAAAATAAATGTGGCACTTAACATGATGATACAAAATCATACTGATTTAAAATTATATAAACATCAAAACTGATGCAATTAAAATAAAACTGATGCATACCAAATGTAGCAGAAAAATGACTAAATAATGAGATTGTAAGAAATAAATAACATCAAATATATATAAAAAATAACAGATAATACACACTATGATTTAACAAAATTTATATATTTCAAAAATAATATTAAAAATAAATTTCAAAAACTTCATCTTCATTTTCAAACTTGTCAAAGTCCAAAATTTTTTTAAAAAAATTAATAGACATCGGGAATAAGAAATATCTAACTTAAGTTACCAAGAAAGAAAATGAAATTGTACTGTGAGGAATATAATATGAAGGAGAGAGGGGGGCTTTTTCAAGTCACGCACTGCGACCAGAGGTCTATTGTACTATAGGAATATAATATAGATCTGCAAATTATGTTTAGAAGTTACTACAAACCTATTTTGACGACAGTAATCTTTATCTATGACAGTCAGTTGTGTTTCATATTAATGCGAAAATCCAAAGAAAAGGAAAAAAAAACAATATTTAGGTGGCCCATTCATTACCATGACATAGTCGCCCATTCAGCCCCACCTATACTTTTGGAATACATTTAGGTTTTTTGAGTACATTGAATTTAGATAACATCAAAATACATCTTAAGATTAGTTTATAGATATGGAAAGACTAGCTTATACATATGTATGCAGTGAAATACTTGGTACATTTTAGCTAGGAAATGTTTTACTAAAAAGGGAAAAACTTACTTTTCAGTCAGATTCTTGACCATGCCACTCTAGTTTTAAAATGGCTCAGCGCAAACGAATGAAAATTGGATGAGTTTAGTAGAACAAATAGCTACATCTATTGGTGGCATCAAAAAAAATTTCATGCAAATACTTTTTCATATTTTGTTAGTGGCACATTCATCAACATGGCCCATTCATTACCACTCTCCCCTACTTCAACAAAGGAGGAGGTTATACAATTCGTCGGAGATTTTTTTTTTTTTTGGTATGTTACAAGATTACTCGAAGACGCCTGGACCGATTTCAAAAATTCTTTTTTTGTTATAAAGGTCTTTCTTTCCGATTGGTCCCATCCTCTCGTGGTCCGGGTTCGATAACGGGAACCTGCAGAAATCTTTCGAAAAAGAAATTGGGATCACAGTAATCGTAATAATGACCATTTTGAACGCCAGGCTTCTCTGGATTGCATAATGAAATTCATTTCTATGGTCTTTTTGAAAATTTTAAACCGAGTATCTTTCTATGTCCTGCTTTTTTCTCTTGAACTTCAACGAACTGAAAATCGTACCAGGTACTAATTGATTCGTAATATTTCAGGTTTTATTAGTCTTAATTTACATAAGGTTTGATAAAGGAATTCTGAAGAAAGTAAGGAAAATCTCCAAATTTTTGCTCAAATTTAAAGCGATTTGTCCTAAATGATTAAATATGAAATCCATTGTTACAGAACGTGATTGATATAAAACAGCTATTATAATGATCATGAAAATTTTTAATGAAGGCTTAACTGAAGCAAACATGAAACTCATTAGCGGGCCACGTATGTAATACGTCGTGAAATTTTATAAACTGCGAGAATTTAGTGCTGTTTTTAAATATAAATTAGTTGAAAAGCCGTTAATATTTAGCCTTTAATTAAACTAGTACACAAATAAATACCAGAGAATAACAAGGATTATTTTTTAGTGTCAATCGTTTAAAATTTTAGACGCGTTGATACTTTCTTTCTTTTTTTTCTTACATAGTTTATTTTATGAAGCATTTACTTAAGAAAATTAGGTGAAGTTTTGCAATGGAAACATTACCTTATTTCATATGTACATTTACACTAAAAAGAATAAAATAAAAATATTTTTGAAAAAAAAATTGAACCGACTTCGGAACTTCACTCAGCAAATGCTCTAAAAAGTAAAAAATAATTTTATTCTTTGAACACCATCGATACTACATTTAAACATAAGTTTTGAAGTCGGCGCAAAAACTATAGGTAAAATGATGCTTACTATATTTTGCCAACATTTTCAGAGAAATCATTGAAAATTGAGAGCTGAATATTTGTACCATTACATAAATATGTATTTTTCAATGAATGCGAATGCGAATAAAGAACCTGGATTCATTTAAATTTATATTTATAGTTTCGAATGATTCTATTTAGCTTTTTGCGCCGACTTCAAAACTTATGTTTAAATGTAGTATCGATGGTGTTCAAAGAATAAAATTATTTTTTACTTTTTAGAGCATTTGCTGAGTGAAGTTCCGAAGTCGGTTCAATTTTTTTTTTTTTCAAAAATAGTTTTTAATTTACTAAAAAAATATTTGCAGGAAAATAGTAGCAAGCGACGAATCCAGGTATTTTGCTCAATCAAAGGTTGCTCTGCTTCGGTGTTGCTAGTTGCAAAAGCAGGATAAGGAGGGAAAATTGAAAATTCTAAAATCCTTATACTGAAACCAATTACAAGGATTTTAATTGTTCACAAATAGAAACAGGTAACAGATAAACATTTTAAAACTTGAGTTTCCTTTCCTTGTCGCCAACAATGACATCGGTTTTCAATCGCGTAAATTTAAATCTTAGCCGCATTCGATAAAAAAACCTTATAATCCGAGTTCTGTATAACATGGAAGTTGTGCATATTTTAAGAAAATGCAGATTTTTTTTTTCTTTTGAACTTTTTTTTTTTATATTTTCAAGTATACTTTCTCTTCAAAAATCGCGATAAACGCTTTCAAGGTTTTAATTTAATAGCTTTGTTAATAAATGTCATCCGAAGACGCGACCTAGCTAAGGACGTCCTCGATCAACTCTCCTTTCAAAAAAAAAAATTGAGAATCTGTCCATTCGTTTAGTTGCTAGAGTGTCACAAACGGATTCACAGATCGTCAGATATAGAGACACGTCAAACTTATAACCCCGCCCTACTTGTTGCGTCGAGAAAAAAAATCTCTTATTTACAAATTATTTATTTTCTGGAGAAAAAAAATCAGAAATAGTTGCTTTCTGATGTTTTTGAAAACTATAATTATTTACTGACCAGACCAACCTAGTTCTGTTTACAGGAACAAAGAGAAGAAATATTTTATGCTTTGACAAAATAACAGCATCTGCTATTCAGATAAAAATTTTAATTTCTTAAAAAATAGTCAATTTTTTAATATGTTTTCGTCTGTTAAACTATTCAAATGCCATTGCCTGTAAAATATTTCATTGTAGGCCAATTTAAAATCCAAACAAAGCACCTATAGTTTTTAAAATCTTCAAATAGGGTTTATTCTAATTGATACAAAATTAAGCTTTGCTCTTGAGAGCTTTTGCATTGCATGTTTCGGGACAAGATCCTTAACCAAGAATGTCTTTTAGCTAAGAAAGTAGCCAATCAGATGACATTCATGGCTTACTAATTAATTTCCTTTAACTAGAATTATTTTTAGAATATAAAGGTTATTCTAAATGATAGTCAAAACAATTAATAGCTGAAATATCATTACTGTTCAAATCGTTCTTGGAAAACATGCTTTCAACGAAAAATAATCGCCTCTTTTGTCCAGAACGAAAGGAACGATTATTTATTTGACGTCAACAAAGTATCTTCTGAAACAAAGTTTGTGGCGAAATGCAATCCGTGCCATTTTTCATTCCAATCTCCGAAACAAAATTTAAATATTTTGGCATCAAAGTATAGCAATTTAAAATGACAGATGGCAGTCTAAAATTATTTCCTTTCTAGAAATAAATCACATCAAAAGAAACTTTTCCCCCGATATTTTAGAAATATCATTCGTTACAATTTTTCTGCGATGTTCATTCCGTTCAGGGATATATATACACATATATATCACTTGTTTGAGGTAAAAACATTAACTCCGCATTTGCCCTTTTTAATACGATTTTATTAGTTTCACATGTGGTTTTGTTTGTATGTATGTAACTCTAAATAAAAGATAAATTTACGTTCTTTACAAACATAAAAGTAATATATTTAATACTATTATTAATACTAAAGGCGAAACTATATTACATGTTGATGTATTACCCAATTTTAGTTTCATTAAATCTAAAAGCGTATTTTTTAGTTTTTTTAACATAATTAGATTATTTTACTAAACAAGTAAATTTGTAAAAAGCTGTTGCACTTTACTTAGTTTGAGCACTCGAAATTTGGTATTTGCTCGCTGTCAGATAATCTCACATTTCAAACCAGTGTTTTGCGGGGACAAAACCCACTTCTAACGTGAAAACAATAAGTTAAAACAAATCAATCACTATACTATATTGATCAAGCATCACCATGTTATGTCGTTTCCTATTTATTTCATGTGCTTTATGACTTGTCATAAGTCATCTTGTCTAGTGGGCATAGAAGTGTGACTGCGAATGATGGAATGTCACATGACATAACACGATAAATTTTCTCATGTGTATCAAATACAAGAATTTCAAGAAGACAAGAAATGAAATTATATCTAAGCTTATATTTACGTATAAAATAGTAAAAGTGAAAGAGCTTTATTAATATAAAATCTTAAATAATCTCAAAATGAATTTTAATTTCAAACAAAAAAAATTTAATAATTTGACATTTCTAGTAGTTTACACATTTTAAAACTATTATTTTCGTTTGCAATTTTAAGCTTTACTTTATTTTTCTTTTCTTTCTTTCTTTATTTTTTTACATTTTCTTTATAGTGTTTTCAGGTAATACTTTTATTTTGCATTATTCTTTTACCCTTCCTACAAGTAGTTTTAAATTTCATTTTCAGGGCTTACGTTTTTCTTTATTTCAAGGTGTTCAACATGGCTCTTCATTTTAAATTTAAATCCTTAACTCTTCCAAGACAGTTCTATTAACTGATCTTTTGTGGACTTTTTAAGCAAACACAGTGAATGATAAATGCGTATCATAATTAAAAAGTATTTCACCAAAAAATTAAAGTAAACAGCTAAATGTGAATTCACTCCTTAAAAGCTTTTGTTTATTAAAAAATAAATAAATAAGTAATACACCTATTTTTGAAACAAATAAAAAAAAATAAGAACTTTCATGACACAAAACTGGTATAAATATTTTTTTCAAGGCTCATCGGTTTAGTTGATACATTAATCCAATAAATCATTTATATTTTTCAAAATGTCTTTTTTTTTATTTCCTTTCGCGATACAAACATCTATGCTCATACGTATAAAACAATTCTTCGAACATTAAAAGGCTCCTTGAAAATGAAAAGAAATATGTATTTTATTTTCCTTTTCTTTTTTTAAACTGACTTATAAATCATTTGTCATGACCTCGGTTCAAATCCCTGATGGTGGTTTCATTTTCTCTCCCTCTTTATCTGCCCCCTCACCCCGTCTCTCCCTATTTCGTTTTTTTTTTTTAGAGCAGTCGAAGACCAATTGCAAAATTCAATCTTTAATTTTTCGCTGCTATTATAACGGGTAAAACGAGAAAAATCGTACTTAATTGTACACTGAGTAAGGAAATGTAAAATGATAACTGCATGCCGTTTATCTCAAAGGATAAATGAATAATTAGGTGTCCCGCGCTTGACAGCAATAACTCAAAAATTCGTTTTATTTAGAAAGTAGTTTTCAAAAAACAGTCACATGCACTGTAAAAAAAAGTTGTTTTTACAGTAAAATACAGCTAATTTTACAATAATAAACTGTAAAATTGCTAATTTTACAGTAGTATACTGTAAAATTGTTAGTTTACTGCAATAAACTGTAAAATTGCTAATTTACAGTATTAACCAAAAAACTACTAGTTTCACAGCTTATTACAGTGCATTTTGCAATTTTAAACTGGAACCTCAGCTGCAAGTATAGTACAGCTAATTTTACGGTAAAATTGCTAATTTTACAATAATAAACTGTAAAAAACTAAAATAGCTACTTTTACAGTAATAGATTGTAAAATAGCTAGTTTTACAGTTAATTACTGTGCTTTTATGGTTTTAGACTGGAACTTCTGCTGCCAGTATTATACTGTAAAAACAACAGCTTTTTTTGCAGTGTAGTGAATTGATATTTTTCGCTGATTTAAATGAACATGAAATCATCCCCTAATAACCTGTTGTATTTAACCGGTTTTAACAACAGGCTTATTATAAATTTTCCTCTTTCATTGACAATAACTGAACTTATTTTTTCTACTGCAGTTTCTTAAAACATAACAACTCTTTCAAAAAACATAGTAGCCTAAAAAAACAACGTAACAATAACTAATCAGTTAACAATAATTTCTTCTTCTACTAATACTATTAACAGAAATGTTTTCTAATTGTAACTAAAACTGTTTTTTTAGCGTATTTTCTTCATACAACGCATAAGTCAAAGAAATTTTGTTTTCGCAGAAAATAACATTCTTTTTAATGGAATGTGTTCGTTGAAAAATAAATCTCAAAAGGAACTGGATTTGAATGATTTATGCGAAAACAGTCACTCGAAGTCAACATTTGCAAAGTCTTCGGATCAATAAGAAACTAACACCGTATTGGAAGACATTTTTCAGTTTCTCGTCGCCGTCCTCATTCTATTCATTGAGATATTCTATACTTTCTTCAATTACTGGAGAGCTTGGAGATCGGCAAATACTCAAGACAATCAAGAGTCTGAACTATCTGTTTTTCAAAAGTTGGCTGTTAAGGTACTTTTCTTTACGCCATCACTTCTTCGTTTATTTCATCGTCTCGCAATTATTGATATAAAATTTTTTGATGAAAGGGATTGACAAAAAATATGAAAAAACAAAAAACCCCTTCGCCCCTAAATGTGAAAAGCATATTACATGCATTGCATACTGACGAAAATCATTTTTCAAATGTTTAGGAAACTTAAATCTATTTAACAGCTTCTTATTTGCAAATGTCCATGATCACATTTTACCCTTATTAATAACATTCTATTGCTGTGTGTTCTTGAGAAAAATTGAGAAAAGAATTTATCCCCGCTGTTCATGTAAAGTACAAGATAGAAAAATAAAGTTTTAAGTAATTGAAGTTTTACCAACTAAAAATAGTAGCGAAGATTTTTTTGTCAATTCATTAATTTATTTATATATTTTTTAATAATTTATGTTTTCGTTTTTAAAGGTTTTCTCTTTGCATGCATTTCAGTTTATCTTTTAGATATGTTATTGGCATTTAACTTCGCACGAAAAAAAAAAACCTTATCAAATTGTAACATTTTGAAAATTATGGCATGCCTTTTAATTTGAAAAAGAATTTATAAAACTAAAAATACATGCCGTAAGAAATGTTTACATTTGAAATATTAAACAAAACGCTATGCTAAGTTATTGTAACATTAATTGTTGTATCTTAGTGTTTAAAGTTAAGTAGAAAATTTGAAAATTAATAAAAAGTATAAAACTATCTAATCCTAATGAAAATACCGAAACAAAGCAAAAATGTATTTGTCAAAGGTTTTCTTGCCAACACATAGTTGAAAACACAACACAAATCTCGCACAAATTTTTATTTCTAAATTGTATCTCTAACTTATTTAATGCCAGCATTCTTCTGAAAACATTAATGAATAAAATAATGGAGCAAATAGTCGGTTTGCATTTATTAAAAATGAATTTTAAAAACAATCCCTGAGTCTGCATCAGTTTAAAATCCTAATTAATCGAAACCGGTGTTTCATCTTTTAAATAAAAATGTTCATTAATGCTGTACTATTTATAGCCATGGGAAAATATTTGTCAAACAAGCTTTTATATACTATGAAGAGCATTACTTGGATTTATATTACCTTGTGGGTATTAGCATTACAATAAATTATAATTTGCATTCCCTAGAAAATAAACTGCAATGAATAATAACAAAAGATATAGGAAATTAGAAGTTTGCTTTGACGTCACGAATGAGACAGAAAATGGCGGATTTTTAATCTGCAGATTTACTGTCCCAAATGCAGTAAATGAGTTATAAATCACATATATCTCTTATTCTAAAACTAAACATTTGATTAAAATTAAAAATAAGAACCAATCCTTCTGGAACTATGTTCGTTTCATTTTTATTTTTTTAAAATAACTGAATTTAGAGTGATTTTAATTCAGTCGTTAAGACTAAATAGAACAAACGAAACTCTCTGGAGAAAGAAGATAATATTAATTCATGTTGTTTCAAAATTATTTTATTTCAAGAAAATTATTTTAGAAGTTGATGCATCGCAAAAATATGTGCAATAAATCTGAAATTAGTTTCAATTTTCAAACCTAAATTAAACCTTTCGACGCTAAGCAATTATTATTTGTATAGAGAAATTGTTTAATTGATTTCATTTGGGAAATAATTTAGCTGTAAATTAAATTAATTGGACTTTTATTCTTGTTATAATGAAATAATTCACACTAAATCGCAACGATAAACTATTCAAATATCTTTTGAAAGGGCTACTTTTTAAGTTTGAAACAAGAGCTTAATTTCAATTAGGACGACAATTAAGAAAATAAATGACTCACATTATATTTCTTGTTAAAATCCGCTTGTTACAATTGAAGTAGAATAGCAATACCTGCTTTATATTATAAGAGAACATCGCCTAGGATTTTCTGTTGGATATAATCTATTGTTGAAGCAAATTTAATCAGATAGTGAAGAAAAATCTAAATGATTTACGAGTAAATGTGACAAACAAAATAAATGTACTATCCCCTCGTCATTGCACCATTTTGACACATCGTGCATTTCTACTGTCTTCTAAAAATTAAAATAAAAAAGTATTTTTTACATTTAACATTACAGGAAAAAAATCTTATATTTTTCAGAAAAAGTTAGGTTTTTTTTCTTTTTTTAATCAATGAAAAAACTAGTATAAGTCACAAGAGTTTTAAAAGCGTGAGTAACTTTCAAATATAACAAACGAAATAGATACAGCAACCCCTCTTTACATTGCTCCTCTTTATATCTCTCATTCGGGTACATCGTGCTTTTTTTGTCTCCTAAAAATTGAAAAGGAAAAGAAAAGAAGAAAAAGTGCCTTAAATTCAACATCACAGAAAAAATTATACATTTCTTAGAAAAGTATTTTTCTCTTTTTTTAATCAATTAAATCATTCCAAACATCTAAATTTGCTAGTTTATCTAGGTAGCACAAATAACCTTCAAACGTTTTTAAGCGGTTGTTAAAACGTTAATAACCATTTTACAACCTTTAAAAACGAAGTGTGCTACTTGGGTAAGTTGCAATTTGCGATTCGTATTCTACCACACAACATTAGAAATATTTTAACCCTTTATGTACCAAATTAATTTAGCAAATTTTGAAAATCAATAGAGTCTAGGGCAGGGATTCAAGTGAAACAGGCGATCGCTAACTGCAATCGCTACTGGAAATGAATTACATTAGAACGTTTCTTGATAAAAACATCGTGACGTCAGCGTGACGTTTGCCTATGAAAAACGAGCTAGATAAAACGTCACAGCCTACTTGGCGAATAAGAGGAGATCGCTCACTGCTTGTGAGCTCTTATTGGCTCCGCTCGTAGTGACGTCAGTGCCAAGTTAAGTTGATGATAATGTAATTCACTTCCAGTAGCAATTGCAATTCGAAGCGATCGCAGTGCTGTTTCACTTGAATCCCTGCCTAAGTACCCCCGCGCCTTAAGGCCTCTAAGAAAACTGTTTCCGATTGCAGGTACTATCTGTCGTCCTCTCAGTGAAGTACAAGGAGTGGTACTTAAAAGCTTCAGCATGATTTCAGCCATATAGGATTCGTAATACAGTGAACTCTCACTTATGAGCCGGCCCAGGGGACCAACCGAAAAAGGCGCATAAGTGAGAGAGACCTATAAGTGAACAATCCTATTTAAAGGACTAAAACGCAACATAGATTCTAATGAGAGAATGAATAAGAATGTTTCTGTAGAAAAAGAACACATTACTGCGGTTTGACAATTACGAAAACGTAACTATCTATATATATAAAGATGACGGTGTTCGTTTGTCGTTTGTACGTTTGTAACCGCTGGCCAGAAGCCCCCACAGCACCTACAGACCTGAAACTTGGCTCAAAAATTCGAACGTACCCCGCCCTCGTGCACCTCGAAGCCCAAATTTTTAATTTCGAATTAGTTATTTTTAAATTAATTAATTAGTCTCATTTTTGGTGTATCCGCCATAATTGAGGGGGGAAAACCTTCCCCCACCCCAAAACATTATACATCGTTGGAAAGGGTTTTTTTTTCTGAAAAAGAAAAGTTTTAGCACGTTTCTGTCCGTTAATTAGGACAGGAGATATTAATTAATCAAATTTAGTCAATTTTCAAGGCCTAACTCTACGCAGAACTGAAACACTAGAGCCATTTTCCTGATCAGCTGCTCTTTTGTCCCTGAAGTTACTTTGTGGTTTAAATTTGCGTATAGATTTAAGCCTTGAAAATTTATTCAATTTGATTAATTAATATCTCCTGTTACTTACTTAACTTTCTGTCTCTTATATTTATTTGGCGAATTGATTTAAACTTTAACATGACTTTAAGTGGAATTTAAAAGGTTGTGGAGCGCATTTGAACTAAAGGATATAATAATTTTTCTTCAGAGGAGGTTAAAGTGAATTTAAATTTATTAAGTTGACTTCCTCAAAATTCGGGGTTCCCGAAAATGTCACAATGGAACTATCATTGTTAAAAATTTAGGGATGTCTATTCAGTTCCTCTTCGCATTTGGCGTCGTAAAGTTTGGCGACAATCAGGAAATTTACCAAACCTCCCAGCCAGTGAAACACTACTTTCTCCAAATCAAAGAAAAAGAAAACGGTCTGGGAAGGAACAGTAGTTGTTTGCAGTCTAAAGAGTATTTTATTGCATGTTTAAAACATGTATTTAATGCCGCCATCACTAAATTTTTAATAATAATAGTTCCATTCTGACATTTTCTGCAACACCGCTATGAAGTTACTCTTCGTGTTTGGCGTCGTAAAGTTTGGCAACAATCTGGAAATTTACCAAACCTCCCAGCCAGGGAAATCTTGCTTATTTGAGGGTTACTGTTATAGATTGTATTCACTTCAAAGAGATGGTGCGAAAGACATTATATTTCTTGCCTTTTAATGTTCACATTAAAATCATGGAAGAATGGTTGAGGCTGAGCTACCTGACACAATCGGTTCCCTAAGTTAATAAATTTAAATTTGGCGACCAATTTTACATTGAAATTATGGTTAAATCGGTGGATTATGTTAAACTTCAAGGGCAAAATTGCTGTGTTCGTTGAGAGTTTTCGAAAATCTTGCCACTACAGTTATCTCAAAAGTTCCATTGAAACGTAAAAATTTCGATAAAAATAAATAAGTTCGTCACACACACACGAAAAGAAGAAAAAAGTCTTTAAAACTAAAATAATCCTCGCATTGAACACTACAAACTGAAATGGCATCAAAAGTGTCATCAATATATTTTAAAAGGTCGTGGTGCATATTTGAATTAAAGAATATAATAATTTTACTTAAGAGGGTGGAGTGAATTAAAATTTATTCAGTTGACTTTCTTTACATTTTTTGCACGGGCATCGCCGTGCGGGTACTGCTAGTACAATGATAAAGATAAAACTAAAATTGTAGCATATCTAATTACAAACCGTTCCCTTTAAAACGATGCATAGTAGATAATTGTCCCTCTCCGAACTCTAGTTCATGCGGAAAAAAGGTCTATCGTGAGTAATAAAGACGAAAGATTGAATAGGAAAGTGAAGAAAAATGCTTATTTTTTAAAGAAAAAAAGTTAATTCTTTAACATTTCAGGGAAAATTCGGCGCATAAGTGAAATATTTATCTTTAGAGCGACGCATAAACGGATGATGCTATCGCTATTTCGCTATAGAATGTGCTGGGACCATTCAAAATCGTCGAAAAGTGAAAAAAGCGCATAAATGAGACGGTGTATAAGTGAGAGTTTACTGTACTAAATTAATATAAGCGGAACTTCTGAGTCCCGTTGGGACATAAAGGGTTAAAGTAATTATTTATTTTAAAGAACAATTTTTAAACAATTTTTCTTCTACTTTTATTGAGAAAATTTACCTCATATGAAAATTAACTAATTTTTTTGTGAGTGCACATGCTACTAATTTGTACGTATCGCTGAATTGTAACTTTTTATTACCTCTTTTATATTGCATTTTCATGGGAATATTTGGCTTTTTTGTTGTCTTCCGAAAAGCGCAACAGCAAGAGATTTTACTGTATTTATAAAAACACCCAAGGATAGTATTTGAGAATGCAACTCACTGAAAAGCCAAGGAAACAAATGCTAAAATGATATATATATTTAATTATTTTTGAGGAAACATGGAAAACGGAAAATAATCACATTTAGTAAAATTTGCTATCTCTTTGTAACATGAGGAAGCGGCTCAAAGTAAAATTAATTTCCCACTCTCCGCCCTTTCCCTTTTTGCTTTGTGCCTAAACTATTATTCTATTGAAAAATCAACTTAAAAAAGCACAATTTTTCCTTAGGGATTTTTGCTGTATTAATGTATGACTAGAATTGTTAGAAAACGTTGAGAAATAACTGAGACATGAGGATATAAATAAAAACGTAAGCCTAGTTCGACAAACATAAAATAAATGGAGTGCCTCTACAGTAGTGCATAAAAAGTAGTGTTGCTGTTTTCTTTCCTACGGTTTCCATGGAGACGACGCAAATTTTCTAAATTTGATACCCTGATTTTAAAGTAACCGATATTAGTCACGTAGCAGAATCAAGAGGGAAAACTGAAACCTTTTAAAAGCCTAATCAAGTTTATTCGCTAACAAATTGAAACTGCTAACATATGAATATTTTTAACCGTTGAACTTTGTGGCCTGTCGGTCAACAATTAAATCAGTTTCCAATCGCGTGAACAAAGGTTTAGTTGTATATATAAAATCAACTAAAATGTTATAATTTGAATTCTATAAAGCATGGTAGTTCCAAACAAGTTCTATCAGACGAAGAAAAATTTGCTCTTTCTTTCGGTGATACTTTTTTAAATGTTCAAGTATTGTTTCTTGCCCCCAAAACCACAAAAAAAACTTTCTGAGATTTTAAATTAATACCTTCATTAACTAATGCCACATGAAGACGAGACAAAAGCACTCTCTGCGTTGAGAACTAAGCAGCATGTAATAGTGGGTAGCTACTCACTACTCACTATGTTTCTCGAGCAGGATTTTTTCCTTCTAGTCTTAATATGGGCGTATTTTCTGGATTTGAACAGGTAAGAGGGTTTACGTGACTCTTTAGTATTAACAGGAATCATCAACGTTATAACGCACAAAATTCAAAAAAATCTGTAGACAAGAATCTGTTTCGGGGATTCAAGGAACTTCTTTTTCAATGTAATGAAGTGTGAGCTTTTGGATGAAAAGTCCTCCGAGAAAAGCTTTCTAGGACGACTTTTCCTCCTAAAGTTCACCATTGCATTGACAAAGGGGCTCCTTGTAGCCCCGAAACACGTGTCTGCAGATTTTTATGAATTTTGTACATTGTAACGTTGACAATTCTTGTTAAACTTATCAGAACAAAGTTATTTATTCAATTGTTCTGTATTCCTTTTTAAATGCTATGATTTATATTTAAGTACGCTTAGTATTAAAAAGACCTTTTCCGGTGTAGTCATTACCATGGTCCTATAAAAACAGTGCAATTATATCTCGGAACATGATGGTGCGTTTGGGAATTCTTTTGCATCAAATCCATTTCTATTTTTTGATTTAAACTTAACCACTTAGCCGTCGGTTATTCCAATGTTTCTGGTTCTCATTACCATATTCAAAATTGTAATCATGATGTTTTTTGTCTGTACTTACTTACTTACTTACTTATCTCAGGTTGTTTAGCTGGGCTAGACAACCCCCATAAAACCAAAAATTTCTAAAACATCTAAAAAAAGTATAGGGTCCCTAAGGACTTCGTCTTTTGTAAAATTCAAACAAGTCAAGATATGTCCGGGGGAAGCCACGTCGGCGCAACACCAAGGACAATTTGGAAAAGTCTTTTTCCCCTGTTGAAAGGTGAGTCCTCTCGTGTGCCCACTCAGAATGCGGGAAAAGGCAGTTTGATATGTTCTTGGAGTAATGTTGAAAGTCTCACCTGGTCTTCTGCCAAAGTACCAGGAATGGCTAGGGGGGATTTTCATGAGCCGATTGAATTCAATCCTTGCCAGGGATGTAATCTCACTAGATGTGAGCGTTCCTCCTGGGTTAACTCCCTCCTCTGACGCCGACTTGGCTAAGAAATCCGCCTTTTCGTTCCCTTCTACTCCCACATGCGAGGGGATCCATTGGAAATGCACTGTATGCTTGGGTGATAGTCTCTCAAGAATATTTAGAATGTCCAGGCTAGTTTGATCTCCAATAGTGCTCCAATTTGAGAGATGCTGAACCGAAGCGCGACTATCGGTCAAAATCCAGATGTCCCTAAATTGGTCCTCCACCTCTACTGCATACTGTAAACCTCTTCTAATGGCAACTAGCTCTGATCTAAACACGGAACAGTTATCTGGGTTTCTTATTTTAAATTCCTGTACTCCGGAGGTTGTGTTTATATATACCCCACTGCCCGAGACTCCACCCTCACCTTTGCTACCATCTGTGTAGATTTTCAGAGAACAAGGTGGGATATTATGGATTGTTTCAAGTGCCAGTTGCTTAACGAGAGCCGGAATCTCCGAGTTTTTTGTCACAGTTGTTAGGAGCTCTTCATGGAAGTAAATTCCGTCAAGTTCTAATCCGGCCCCTACTGGTTTCAACGAGTGACCCTCTACATTCGAAGAAGGGAGATTTAGTGTCCTGGCGTAGGAAAAGGGGCTGTGCTTCTTTAGTCGTTGGTTGTTGGTCCAATCAAGGAGGTAGCCAGAAGTTCTGTTTGGCTCGTTATAGCTAATTAGCTTGTTATAATATTTTGTAAGGCACAGGGTTCTTCTCTGGGAAAGAGATGGCAAATTACTTTCGTAATCCACAATTTCATTTGGACAACTTTGTTGTAGCCCTGTGATGACTCTTGCTGCGCTGTGCTGCACTCTCTCAAGCTTATCCAGGCTAGTTTTGGAAGCACAGGAATAAATCGGAAAGCCGTACTCCAGTATTGGCCTAACAAGGGAGATATATGTAGTGCGAAGTGTGCGAGCATCTGCACCCCAATCTGACCTGATATATATTTGAGGATATTCAGCCTTTGTCTAGCCTTAAGAACTTGTGCTTCAATACGTTTATTACTTGTGATTTCCTGATCAAGGATATAACCAAGGTATTTGGCATTTTTATTATAGCTCAATTGAGTTCCACCCATTAAAACTCGAGGCTGGTAATTAAATAGATGTCTTTTTTGTCTGTAATTACCATAACCCAATTATTAAAGCTTGCTTACTAAACTAATTAAAACTGTAATATGAAGTAAAAAAATCATAAACGCAATTATACGTCTCTTACTTCATGTGCGAAAGTATGAAGAGCTAAACATTAAAAAACTTTTTCAGGCTAAAAGAACCATGTTTATGCAGGTTTCAGATGAATTGACAATGTTTGTCTTTTGGGAGTCGGGTAAAAGTTTTGAGAAGCATAATTTCGTAGTTTTACTTAAACGTTCGAAGAAAAGACGTGATCATAGTGCGGCAGTTTTAATTAAAACGTCAGTTTAATGAGCTGAAGGGAAGGGATATGCCACTTAGCAACCATAGCAATCTGTCGCAACAAAGTGGGTAAACACGTGCTTGTTTACTCGAATACTTGAGCACGAATACACAGGCTGTGAGAAAGCATCCATTTACGTTGGCATTGTTTTGTCGTTATTAACATAATTAAACAAACATAATGAAAAAAGATTTTTAAAAAGCAGAACGTACAAGAAAAAAATTAGGTTTTCTTTTTTCTTTGTCTAGTGTACGCAAAATTTATTGCATTTTTTGTTTCTTCTATGACTAGTGTAGAAAAATGTTTCGTGTTTAAAAAACATTAAAGCGCTTTGAGGTGAGTTGAATTCATTTTGACCATTTTCGGAAACTGCCCTAGCTGACTTTCTCTCTTTGTGGAAATTATTTTTTGTGGAGCCGCTCTAGCTCAAAAAATGCTCATAAAAGCTAACAAAATTTGATGCACATAGACAACATTTTTCAATTGTGTCATAAAAATAAAAATTTCTTCATAATGTCTTTAAAAGAATAAGTTATTCAGTATTTTGGCACTGATAGCTCCTTCAGAAAGAGGAACTAACCAAAAGATTTTCTTGTTAATCCGGACTGATACATTCCAAAAATTAACGCAAGGATTCAACCTTTTTTTCCCATATGTAGGCAATAAAGAAAATTGTTTTCTAATGCCTACATGTAAGTTCAAGTTTAACGCCAATTAATTTAAAGGGCAGGAGAAATGAAATCGCGCCTCATTCCTTTTTACTTGTGCCATATCTCAAGAAGTAATGCGAGGATTTGTGCAAGATTTGGTATGCAGGAAAAATTGAGAAAGGACAGGGCTGATTCATTGTTGGTGCCAATTAACTCATAAGGACAGGGCAACTGAAGGATTTTTCATACAACTGCCATACGTCAAAAAGTAATACTAGGGTTAAGACAAAGCTTGGTATACAAGTGAATCTAAATGGAAACACGTTAAATTGTTTTTGATGTCAGTTTCTATGGTGACAACAAGGGATATCATTATCTGAACAAATTATAATCAGCTTGAAAAAGTAATGAACAAGAATGACTAATATTTAGTAAAGAAATGGGATTTTATTCACTCATTTGCACTTACAATCATCTAATAGAGGTCGAGGCAAGTTTTAAAAGCTTTGAAATGCTCCAAAGGTTCTCTTTACTCTGGTACCATCTTCACATGGACTGTAATTAGTGGAGGTATTAATGGAAAAGATAATTAACAGTCTCACAAATTTGGTGGTGAAAGCATTCACAACCAATTTATTTGTGGTACATCAAAAATACTGTTACGACGCGCGTTCATAAAGTAAGGGTCATTTGCTCATATTTAAAAAATGGCGATTGGAAGCACAGTTTAACTACTGCACTGCCATCTACTGACTCATTGTAAAGCTACAACGTTTTTTGTTTTGATTCTGAAGTCGTATTGTTGTCCGTGAATGCAAAGAACAAAGGTGGAAAAACTCGTTGATCTCGCCAACTATAGTGCGTTCTGTGATTCATCGACAAATTGAAACGTGTGATAAAAAAAGTAAAAAAAACAGCCGCTGGAAACTGTTATCTGGCATAATCATCCTCCACGATAACGCGCGTCCTCACACTGCTGCCAAAACCAAGGAGAAAATTTAAGATTTTCGTTGGAAACTTTTTAGCCACCCACCACACAATCCCAAACTTGCAACTAGAGACTGCTTCCTCTTCCAATTTAAACAGTGGCTTTGTGGACAGTTTTTTGAAACCGAAGAGAGACTCGAAAACGCCGTTGTCAACTGGTTCAACTTTTAGGCGGCTAGCTTCTATGCAGAGGGGTTAAAGAAACTGGTGCAGCGGTACGAAAATTGCTTAAAAGTGAACGGCGATTATGTAGAGAAGTATAGTAAGTTTGTACCTAACTAAATATGGCAATAAAATTTGTTTCTCATGAGTATATTTTTTTGTGACAAAATGGCCCTTACTTTATGAACGCGTATTAAAAAATGAGATAGTTTTTTTATCAACATTAATTGATTGGTATACTTCAAACGTTATACTCCAAACTGTAACTGAGACATACTGACGTTAAGTTAAGTATATATTTATTTAATATTAATCTTGTTTTGATTTTAAATGCTCAGTGCAATTTGATAAATACCTGTTGGTTAAATCGTGTGGGGCATAATGAAATACTTAAATCCCAACAAAAACATAAATGTGAAAAAAGAGCCAAGTTCGATTGAAACAACGTTTGGGCAGTTTGAAGCAGCGGTGCCAGCGACTAAAGAGTTGATATCTAACAGGCTCCAAGTTCTATAGCTGTTCTGTTAACTGCAGTCGTGAGAGTTATTGAAATGTTCATTAATTTATTTTAATAACATTTCGTTAGTTCCTTTCATATCGGCTTCTTATAACTTGGCAAGTTCATTTCTAACTGACGGAAGTCGGATTTTTTTGAACGTAACTTCGTGACGATTAAAACTTGCCCAGTTCCGAAGCCGATATGAAAGGAACTAACGAAATGTTATTAAAATAAATTAATGAACATTTCAATAACTCTCACGACTGTAGTTAACAGAACAGCTATAGAACTTGGAGCGTGTTAGATTTCAACTCTTTAGTCGGTGGCACCGCTGCTTCAAACTGCCCAAACGTTGTTTCAATCGAACTTGGCTCTTTTTTAGCCTACTTTCCCGTTAAAAATGAAAGAAAGACGAAAAAAGTATTAAAAGTAGCTTAATGCATCTAAAAAATATCGCCAAGTCCAAAAAATATCGCCAAGTTAAAAAAATATCGCCAAGTCCAAAAAATATCGCCAAGTTAAAAAAATAAAAAGGTAAAATGAATATCGAAAAATTAAAAATTTGAAAGTAGGGTATTGAGATGGGGAATTTGTGTGTCGGTCGGTCGGTCGGTCGGTCGGTCGGTCTGTCTGTCCCCCCCTAATAACTTTTGAATGAACATTCCGATTTCGACAAACTTTTTTTTTGTTGGAAAGATCTCGGCGAGTACAGCTCATTCCCATATTTGATTTTTTGATTTGAACAATTTTTGGTTCAACTTTGAGCCGTTCAAATAACCGGTCCCGCGATACTAACTTTTTAATGAACAGTCCGATTTGAACAAACTTTTTTTTGTTGGAAAGAACTTTTCAAGGATACTTCATTCCCGTATTTACATTTCCGATTTGAACAATTTTTCGTTCAACATTGAACCGCTCAATCAAGCTGTCACCCCTAATACCTTTTGAATGAACAGTCCGATTTAAACAAACTTTTTTTTGTTTGAAGCATCTCGGCAAGGATACTTTATTTCCGTATTTAAATTTTCAATTTGAACACTTTTGGTTCAACATTGAACCGTTTAAGCAACCTTTCTCCACCTAGTAACTTTTGAGTGAACCGTCCGAATGGAATAAATTTTTTTTTGTTCGAAAGATCTCAGCGAGTGCAGCTCATTCCCATATTTGATTTTTCGATTTGGACAATTTTTGGTTCAACTTTGAACCGTTCAAACAACCGGTCCCGCGATGCTAACTTTTGAGTGAACAATCCGATTTGAACAAACTTTTTTTTGTTCGAAAGATCTTTTCAAGGATACTTCATTCTCGTATCTACATTTTCGATTTGAACAATTTTTCGTTCAACATTGAACCGCTCAAACAAGCTGTCACCCCTAATATCTTTTGAGTGAACAGTCCGATTTAAATAAACTTTTTTTTGTTCGAAGGATCTCAGCAAGGATACTTCATTACCGTATTTAAATTTTCAATTTGAACACTTTTTCGTTCAACATTGAACCGTTCAAGCAACCTTTCCCCACCTAATAACTTTTGAGTGAACCGTCCGAATGGAATAAACTTTTTTTTGTTTGAAAGATCTCGGAGAGGCTTTCCCATACATTCCCATATTTCGCTTTTTGATTTGAACCATTTTTCGTTCAATATTGAACCGCTCAGAAAAAAAAATTAACATTAGCGTCTACGGGGAATTTAAGTTGAATGTTGATCCTGAACTTAAAGTCGGATTTCCTTCAAACTAACTTTGTAAGAAAATGGTTTTGATAAATAATGTTTGTAACGTACTTTTCTGAGTAATCTTCTGTGAGGACTCTGATTCCGACTCCGACTCCGCAAACATGGCGGAAATGCAGGCTCAGAAAAAAAATGACTGACTGTGCAGACGATTTTTTGTTTATTTATTCATGTTTTATTTTATTTATTATTATTATTATTATTATTATTATTTTTTTTTTTTTGGCAGACGATGTTTTTTTTGTAACAAAAATTTTTCATTCACGAGAACATTTTATTCTTTATTTATATTTAACAACTGGCAACAGATTAAAAGTGAAATTCGAGACATTTTATTAACGGACGAGTTTTTTTTTTTTTCTTTCTTTGATAAAATGTATTTTGATGCTCTTTGTACTTTTATTTGTTTATTTATTTATTTATTTTATTATTATTATTATTATTTTTTTTTTTTGAAAACGATGGAGGATTTTTTCTACGGAGGAATTGTAACAGTTACACTCTTTAAAAGGTGCGACAAAACTTTATTTATTCGTTAATTACTTTTTACGTGTCTATTTCATCTGATGAAAGGGGTATATTTTGCTTTTCGAAATCAGCTCTAAGTGCTAAAAAGGTATGTTTGACATAATTTTAAGTCTCAGATAATCAAGAGAATAATGATCAGATGCGAGAATGCCGATGTCGATGTACGGGAAAGTAGGCTCGTTTAGTTCTTGACAGAACTTCTTGTTCACATTTATGTTTTTGTTGGGATATCATGTTTTTTTGAAAAGCCGAAGTAACGGTTATGCTTTCATTTAGACACAAATTAATATACTACTGATTAAATACTGTCCTTCATTTATTTTTCATATATGCACATATATTTTTATTTGAGTTAAAAGACTGAAGTGGTATACTTACTGATAAAGATTTTTTTCAGCAACGTTCGAATGTAGCAATATTGATTATGCAATGTATATGCAATTGAATGGAATAAGCAGCTTCCGTCAGGTGGCATCGGAATTATTTTGTGTAAAATATTGGACTCGCCTATTAATAAATATACTGTACGACTCATATTTGAAGGATGCGAGATAAAATTGGGTCTATTATAAGAGGCAGAACGGCAGAAACACACTTTAACGAACATAAAGATGAGATTTGTAAAGAAAATTACATCAGTAGAATGAGCTCTTTTTAAAAACTGAACAATTTTATTAATATTCAAACTTATAGTAACAAAGATCACAGTTAAGTTCATAACTATATGTATTTAAGTTTTCGAATTATTTATTTCATCTTGATAAACCATTTAATCTTCCGTCAAGGCAAACTAAGACTTGAAACAGCTTACAATAAAACATTTGATTTTAAACTTAAGTATTTTATTTTTGGCAACGTTTTACAAGCATTTTGGCGCTTTTGTTTGACGAACCATTTATAAATCGCACCAAGATACTCATAAAAAAAATGCTTTTTTTCTTGCTTTTTTAATGTCGTTTTTGGACTTTTTAGATTTTTCCCATAGTTAGTGTATGGAAATATACCTTGATGCCAAATTTTAAGATTCTGAGACACTTGGAAGTAGGTAAACATTTTGATGAGTGAGTGTATAATCTAAATAAGAAAATCGCCATATTTTCACTTTTCAAATATTAATAACTTTAAAACTAAAAGAGATATATTCGTAAAATTTAGGATTATGGGTGTTCTATGTCACTCTAATAGACTTACAAAATTTAAAGCATGTAGATGAAGTAGTTCTTGAGAAACGGAGGGGTCGAAAGTAGCCCGAAATGGTTCGTGTAAAGATATACTAGCAGATGTGCAGCGCGAACTTGGCTGACACACTGCCGTGTGTCTTGATTTATTTATTCATTAATTTTTTAATCATGTATTAATTTTTTCATGCATTAACTCATTTACGTTTCTATTCATTCCCCCAACTACTCACTAATTACTTCAATCATTTCCTAAATCATTGATTAATAGTCCCTTGTTTATTTATTTATAATTTCATTTATTCTCTCTTTTCGTATCTGATAAGTCTAAAGCTTCAGATTAAAAGGTGGGGAATTGTTTTAGAAAAGGCCTTGTCCGACACCAATAATCGTATTTACGGCCAGAAGGCTAAACACATTAAGAGTCTTAGTTAAGTTATTATACATGTACACAAATTTTGTAACGCCTGAGTTTAATAATGAAATGACGCTCTACAAAGGACGGAAAGCATTTTCTGTGATATTTTCCCTTTGACCTACGCTAGAATACACTACACTTTTGATTTTCCGAACGCACCACACATGTGGTTTTACTGGTTACATGTGGCCCCAGCTTTTTTACTTTTTTGTACTAGTCTAGACCAGAAGTCGAGCAACTCTCGATCTAGCACCCGCAGAGTTAATGGTATGGAATGGGGTCTTGGAGGCCGTTTTGACAGAGGTAAATTAAACTTGCACTATTCTGCATTAGCAAATACAAAAGATCTTCAATCGGCTGGCATCAAGCCCGCGACTCGCCAATTACGAGTCCCCCGCCCTTCTGATCACGACATTACGGCACATATTATCTACAAGAGGCTGTACAATTTATGGTGCCATTATGTTTTTTTACAATTCAAAATGATGATAATATCTTACTTAAAATTTTCTCTACACTTTGCAATTTTTAGTGATAGAATGACTAACGCTAACTTTGTTTATATATATTCATTAAAGCTGTGATCCTTCAGTTTATAGAAATATTTAAAGAATGTTTTATTAGTACAACGTAAGTCTATGTTCAAAGTTTGCAGGATATATTTACAGAGGCGTTAGACAATTACTAAAAGTAATAAGTAAATAGTTTGTTTACAAAAATGTTATTTATTCATAAATGGAAATAAATCATTCACGGATAAAAATTTTAGTTAAAGCTGCTAGACTTAGAGAAAACTAGAACTGCATTTCAGCTCTTACGGGGGAAATCCAAAAACGGTTACCTAGGCAACTTGAATTCTTGATTAGTTATATCATCCCAAGAATAAATAAAACTAGTTTCTTTTAGTTGAATAATGAATTGGCTGGAATAAAACTTGAATTGAGCGGAAGCATCTAATTTCGTTAAATATACGGGTGTTATCCTGATACTTTAATTTAAGGCTTTCGACTCACCTCTATCTTGCTGTTTGGATTTCCGATGCTGCGAAAATCTACTTAAAGATAGAATTACTTTTCATCGTTATTTTACGCTTCAAAATACTCTGTTATCCAGAGTGAAAATTTGCCTTAAAGCGGAAAATAGCCGTGAATAAATTAATATGAGCAGCACATATTGAAACAGAAATTGAAAGCAAAAGAACAAGATTTCCCATCTTTTCTTTCTTCTTCGTCTTAGTTCTTTAGAAGCTCTTTATTTTTATTAAAAAGAACATCACTTCAAAGGAGAAGAACACATACTTTGCTCACTTAAGTATCATTTGGCATAATGTTTCGATCCCAAAATTACATCTAAGCCGCGATAACAAAGTGTTTAGGTTGTCTTAAAACACAGAATTTTCGATTTTTTGGAGAAACATACAGTATGCATATCTTAGTTCTGAACAACACGATATTTATTTATCAACACACGCTAAAACTTGTCGAGTTATCGTAAAAGTCGTTAACTGTCTCTAATGAGTTTAATGGTAACAGCAGCTGCTTAAATCTCTTTTTCTCATAAGTCTCTCTTTAGTTTGGCATGAATAATATCTCAAAAAGTGTTTTTTATATATTTTACAATTTGCTAGTATGTTAGTATTTTTTACAATACTGTGAATATCGTAACAGTTTTCCAGACTACGAATGAGTTCCGAAAAAAAATCGCTTTTTTTTTCTTTTCCTCTACATCAAACTACGTAACCGTAACAAGAATAAATTGTTTACAATAAACATAGAATTCGATTTCAAAACTCAATTTCGAAAATAATGCTCTGCTATCCGTAAGCAATTACGGAAAGATTATTTTCAAAAAGGTCATGCCAAACGTAAGCTGACTTAAACTAATCCTTGGAAAGCAACCGATTTCTCTTGCAGTACACTAAAAGCGTTTTAAAATATTTTGAGGAAAGCTTACGCTTATTGCTAGAAATACCACTAGGTGGCAAGGAATTATCAATAAAAGTAGATTTGTACACTATTAGTGTAACTCAGAATTAAAAACATGAAAAAAAAACTGTATAAAAGTGTATACTATTATAACGTTAGG
The DNA here is from genome assembly GCA_038373865.1 of Uloborus plumipes. NCBI lineage: Eukaryota > Metazoa > Arthropoda > Arachnida > Araneae > Uloboridae > Uloborus > Uloborus plumipes. Next base: position 16,923 of record JAXGGA010011746.1, on the reverse strand, counting down.
GGAACTGAATAAAAAGTTATATTTATAATATTCTTTTTTATTTATTTACGAAAAGTAAAGGGAGTAATTAATTTGCGAAAAAAGAGAAATCTCTCAAATTTTGGGTAAAATAACCTCAGTAGTGCACTGCAAAAAATGAACTATTGTTTTGGAGTATAATAATAGCAGCCAGGTTCCAATTTAGAACTGTAAAATGCACAGAACTAAACTGTAAAACTAGCAATTTTACAGTTTCTTACTGTAAAGTTAGAAATTCGACAGTTTATTGCCGTAAAATTTAGCTGTATTATACTGTAAAAACAACAGTGTAATACTGGCAGCAGAGATTCCAGTTTGAAACTGTAAAATGCACGGTAAGAAACTGCAAAATTGGCAGTTTTACAGTTTATTACTGTAAAATTAACAATTTTACAGTTTATTAATGTAAAATTAACAATTTTTATAGTTTATTACCATAAAAATTAGCTGTATTATACTGTAAAAGCAACATTCATTTTTACAGTGTATGTTCGCCACGCAAGTAAGATCTTATCAACAACCGAAATATCCTTGAGTTATAGTTCTAGTCTGGTTACTGAACTTTCAACATTTGCAATGTTTACTTATTTTTAGGGAAACAGGAAAGGGTAATTGGTACGGATTTGAGTTTGAATACAGTTGAAAAACAACTTTGAAAATTCCCCGTATCAACTCAGCCCCAATTAACTACCCTATTGCTCGAAAAAAAAAATTTTAACCTTACGCATAAATGTAAGTTTATTAAAAGAGCCTTTTGTCTGCAAAAGATACTTTTTAGTAAAATATGACTGACTGCAGTTTAGCTTTCAAAAACCATTCATTCAATAAAAACTTGTAGAATGAATTCCACAAAGCTGCATTGAAATTTTAAAGAAAAATCCCCAGTACTTAAAAAAAAAAAAAAAAAAAAAACGCATTAAAATAATACTATTTTGAGATATTTACATTCTGAAAAAATGGTTTTTTGAAAGTGGGGTGTTTCTCATTGATTGATAATAATGCTCTAATCACTCTTATCTTTATTTTCTAACAAATGCTAAGGATATAGAAAAAGTTTTATGTCCGAAAAATCCATTTTTTACATAAAATCTTCAAGTTATTTTCTCAGTTATTTATTTATTTTTTCAAACACCCCAAATAGCTTCCGAAATTGTACCTTCAGACTTAATTGAATGAAGGCTACCAATTCTTGTTCAAAACATAAAACATTTTTTTTTTCTTGTTTCACTGCAGCTGCCAAATTTCCTGTACATTCGCTATCCTTAAAAGCGTACTTACCACGCAAGTTCTTGTTAGTAATTAATACTGATACACTATACCCAAATTTATAAACAATAAAAATAAAGAGATATTTTTTCTTTAAAAATATACGTATCGGTAATTTTCGCAACTTGTAAATAAATACTTTTTAAGGAGCGTTCAAGAATTTTTAATTAAGTAGCCTTTACTTGATTAGGCTTTGTATTTTTTTTAATTAAATAGAAGAAAAATGTGATACACATACCAAAGAAACTTTGGTCGTGATTCATATCAAATTAAGTTGAGTACACCTTTTTAAAATTGCAATAGAAATAAAAACAAAATAAAAAGTATTTGGATGTTTATAAATGCTTATACTGCAGTCATACTTTAAAAGGCCCCCAATTCCAAGTTTACTGAAATTCATTGTTACAGATTTTTGTTGTTTTTTTAAAAAAAATATAGTTATCAAAGAAACTTAAAACTTTGTTCCTGCAGAGTTTTCGTTATGAGCTGAAACATTTCTGTAAAAAATATAATAGCATTTATGAAGGTTAATATATACCTTCTAGTTTATCCTAAATTTTTTTTGCCTTGGAGAAAGGGCTTTATTTCTTCTGACAGCAGTTTTTTAATGAAGCTGTAAAAAAGTGTTATTACTCGCACTTAAGAGATAATTTTATTGTGTAAAAACACAATTGTGTATTAAATGCATTGTGCTAAGGGCATAAATGCACTTGAAAAAAGCTCCTTGATTGCCTAATCTCCATATATTATTTCTCTAAGCCGAATCCTATACCCGGTCGAAACTCGCTCATTTCTTTATCGAATTGCAAGAAAATTTATGATTTTGAAGCTTATCCCGCGGGCTATTGACGAAAATTAGACCCACCCTCTAAAAAGTGTTGGTTCGTTTTTTATTCGAACTTCAATTTTTGGGCACAAAATTGACTCTATTTAGCGAAATAATTGTCGTATCGTCTCCATTTTGATTTCATTCGAAAGATTTAAAAAAATGCGTTCTTTAGAACGTTTCTCCGCTAGCGCCGCGTAACGAGAATCTCGAAAATCCACGTTTAAGCGACTTATAAGCGATTGAAGTTTGAAAAAGTTAATTTTTTTGCTCAAACGTTACAATCGTTACATTGTTGTTCAAATCAATTTTAAATGCGACATTTCAAGCCAAGGCTTAGCTCGGTAAACCTTTATTGTAACTTTTATTGTTTCAAAATACTATGGCAGTTTTGCGATAACGTTAGTATTTAGTTTAGTAGTAGCCTTGGGTATTTGATTTTAATATAGGGTATCACTTTTGTAGTAGTTGTAAAAGTGAACGTGTCTTTGATCTCTTTGAAAAGTTGTCAGAACGACGGCAGTTAATGGCGATGTTGTGCAAACGTACAAGATTTTACAATGCCAAGGAACAGGGTACCAACAGGCAGACTAACAGGAAGGTGTCTACTACCTAGACAATATTAGACAATTCAACAATGCTTTGGCCTTAGCTTCAATCAAAGTGGACTCAGTTAACATTCCTGGCAGAGGTCCATAATGTTTTAAACTACATGGTCAAGTGTACCTTGCAACCTCCTATGATGTGTAACTTGCAACCTCCGGCAGGGACTACACCAACTTACGCTGAACTTTTCTTTATAGATTTCTACACTGCGCTGCAACTTCGGGCAGATAATGAAGCCAAAAAAATTGTCGTATTAAATTTTAAGTTTAAAGGTTTTTTTTTTTTTTTTTTTTTTTTTTTTTTTTTTTTTTTTTTTTTTTTTTTTTTGCGGAATTCCGCACGGGTCAACTAGTAATTAGTATTTCTTCTATATTAAAACTCACAATCTACATTTCTAATAAAATGTTAGTTATACTTTAAAATAAAAACACAAAAATTGAACTATAGTGATTTTTTAAAAATTAATACCAAATATTGAAGCTACTAATTGCTAAAAATGAATTAAGACATGAAAGTTATGGTTTTTTCCCCTTCTTCAAATTTTAAAGCTACTTACATGTCTGCATCTGCAGTAAACAACACTATTAGAAGGATTAAGTTTTTAAAAATTAATTAATGGACAGTTGTGTCTCTGAAAAGATCATCATCAACAACTGCAAATTACTTAGCAGTAAAAAATAATAAGATACTCCTAAATGTTTTTCACCTTGACATTACAAGTACAATTTAATGAAATCTATTTAAATGCGTCAGCTTTTATTTAATCAAAAAAAAAAAAAAAAGAATTTTTTATAATAAAATCAGATTTGTAAGAATGAAAAAATCAGATTTATTTTCTAAAACGTCGTCAAAAAAAGAAAAAAGAAAATTACATTAATTAGTTAACCTAACCATTAATAGTTCATATAATTAGTTTAATCGGTTTTTAACTGGTAAAACTTTTTGCTATTAGGAGCATAAAGAAATGAAGAAAAAAAAAAGACTATAGTTAAAATGTGAAGATTAAATGTTCAAGTATTTTGTGTCTAAGGTTTTAAAACTATTTTTTTTAACTGTCAAAGAACAAGTGAAATATTTTCCCTTAGCAACAGGACGACATAAACAAAGTTAATTAATAAATATACTGTAAAGCAAATAACCATTTGCAGATGGGAGATTTGCATGTCACATTTTTTTTTTTTTTTTGTTAAAAAAAAAAAAAGAAATATCTTTGAAAGTTATAGTTACTCTTTATTAGACTAGTGGTCCCCACTCAATCATCTCTGATTTGGATTAAATTTTACAGAGGTGTAGACACACCTATGAAACTAACCTGTGCAAATTTTTAGCTTCCAAAATCCAAATCTGAATCCCGCAAAAAATGTGGTCCAAAATGGCGGATGAGCTTCGTGAACCAAGTTGCAATGTTTAGGTTAAGGTTGCAGAAAATTTTACCACACTGGAGGCCCAATATCTTAGGAGTTTAAAGTACTTTTTGTTGCAAATACTCTCCCGTATTTTTTGTGAGATTGCGCTTTTTAGATTTTGTGTAGTACACATCTGAACTTGTGAAAAAATGCGATGGGCAATTTTTTTCCTTTATTTCAGGCTGTCATAAATTTTTAACAAAACCGATTTAATACTTCTTACTTTGTAGTTCTATAGTCAAAATAGTTGTTTTTAACGGGTTGCAGCTGCAAAGCTAAAAAATTGATTTTATAAAAGATATTGTCGTCCAAAGTGTCTATAAAAATCATCTTAATGAAAATTCGCCTGTGTTCAACTCACTATATCTCAAATTCGTCACCTTCGACCATTTTTTCGTTGGCACCATTAGAAAGAACAGATTTTTTCCTATCGAAATGAGTTTTTTTTTATGGTGTTCTTTCGAATAAGCATGATAAAATTAGCTTGAAATACTGACAGTTATGAAGAATTGGCATAATTAGGCTAAGACTGCAGAAAATTTTATTACACTGGAAGCCTAATATTTTTGGGAATCTAAAGTATATTTGGCTGTTTATATAGATATTCTGATAGGAAAAAAATCTGTTATTTACAGTGGTACTAACGAAAAGATGATGGAAGGTGAAAAAATTGAGTTACAGTTCATTGAAACCAAGCTATTTTTCAAACAGGAATTGCCAATACGTTTCATGTATGCTACACAAAAGCTAATGAGCTTGAACTCACATAATTATTAGAATCTATTAACAACTAAATGTACTTTAAATTGTTAAAAATTCAGACTTCTATTATAATAAAATTTTCTGCAGTCTTAGCCTAATTATGCCAATTCTTCATAACTGACAATACTTCAATATTTTTTTTCTTCCTTTTTCGAAAGAACAGTATCGAAAAAAAAAATCATTTCGATAGGAAAAAATATATTCTTTCTAATGGTGCCAACGAAAAAATGGTCGAAGGTGACAAACCTGAGATACAGTGAGTTGAAAACAGGCGATTTTTCATTAAAATGATTTTGCTAGATACTTTGGACGATAATTTCTTTTACAAAATCAATAGTTAAGCTCTGCAGCTGTAAAACATTATAACCAAGTATTTGGACAATAAAACTACAAAAGATGAACCTTTGAATTTGTTTGGTTAAAACTTTATGAACCCAGGAAAAAGATTGCCCACCGCGTTTTTTCGTAAGTTAACATGCGTGCTATACAAAATTAATTAAGCTCAATCTCATAAGAAATACTGGAGAGTATTGACGATCAAACGTACTTTAAACTCCAAAAATATTAGGCCCCCAGTGTGATAAAATTTTCTGCAGTCTTAGCCTAATTATGCCAATTCTTCACAACAGACAGTATTTCAAGCTATTTTTTTTTTCATCCTCGTTCAAAAGAACACCATCGAAAAAAAACTTATTTCGATAGGAAAAAATCTGTTCTTTCTAATGGGGCCAACGAAAAAATGGTCGAAGGTGACAAACCTGAGATATAGTGAGTAGAAAACAGGAGGCGATTTTTCATTAAAATGATTTTTATAGACACTTTAGACGACAGTACCTTTTAAAAAAGATCAATATTTTAGCTTTGCAGCTGCAACCCGTTAAAAACAAGTACTTTAACTATAGAACTACAAAGTAAGAAGTTTTAAATCGTTTTTGTTAAAACTTGATGACAACCTGAAATAAAGAAAAAAAATTGCCCATCGCGTTTTTTCGCAAGTTTAGATGCGTGCTACATAAAATCTAAAAAGCGCAATCTCACAAAAAAATACTGGAGAGTATTGACAACAAAAAGTTCTTTAAGCTCCTAAAATGTTAGGCCCCCAGTGTGGTAAAATTTTCTGCAACCTTAACCTAAACATTGCAACTCGTTTCACGAAGCTGATCCGCCATGTTGGACCACATTTTTTGCGAGATCCTAGCTCCTCCAGATTTGGATCTTGGAAGCTAAAAATTTGCACAGGTTAGTTTCATATGTATGTCTACTCCTATGTGAAATCTAATCCAAATCGGAGATGGTCGAGTGGGGACGATTTGAAAAGTTGATCCAGTTGACGTGGAATGACTATATTGTGAACCTCATTTTAAGTATGCTACACCCCTCAAAGGGAGAGGTTAAATTTTACGTACCAGTAGGAAGACGAAACACATCAGGAGAGTAACAAAATGAGTTTTATTAAAAGTTTATGAACATTTTTCAACGGATGATGATTTAATACCTTGATGATTTGCTACCTTGATGATTTAAATAATTAATTTAATACGCAGTATGTTACACCCTTAAATACGCATAATTCAGTACTATAAATTGAATTTGTGGAACATTGCTATACTCTTTATAAATAATTTTAGTACATTTGAGATATGGATTGGGATACGCCAGGACAGTGAATTTCTGGTAATTGAAAATGTATTGTAGAAAATTGTAAAGTCTTTAAACCATTAATGCCTAGCGTACCTTTTTAGGGACGGTCCAAAAAAGGGTCTGAATTTCCCCAAAATGAGTATTTCAACCAAATAATAGTGTTCAATTAGTACCTTGGTATTGTTTCAATTCGTTATTAACAGATTGCAGCACATAACCATTGTAAAGTGTGTTCTGTAGCAGTTTTAATATGATCTTTATCAAAAATGACATCGATCACAATCTTAAGAAAAAAAGCTAAGTTTTCAGAGTTATTCCTAGCTTCCCAGTTTATGTTAATTGCTGATTTTATTTCTTCTTATACAATGTCTTTTTAAATATTATATCGTAGCAGAAAAAAAAATACTAAAAAAAGTATATACCCTCTAGGGTCTATCGTAACTTTTAAGGGACAATTCTTATTTCCTTAATAAAAAAATATTTTTTACATAATATTTTTTAAAATTATTTTTCCTGTCCATTAAACACTGTTTGTAACCAGTATACAAAATATCTTTGGAAAAAAAATGTCAGGCATTAATGGGTTAAATTAAGGTTTTCAAAGTCTCATTGCGCAAAATTTTTCAATACAACGAAGCATGAACGTTAGGATGAAAAGGGGGATCTTTTACATGCCCCTGTAAAAAACTCCTCGAATCATGATTTCCAGTCTAACCCTTTAAGTGGTAGTTATTTCTAGATATAATTTCGTTTTAAAAAAGGCATAACTGTTTTATTGGAATACATTTTTATACTTCACTAGCTTATTACCCGGCGTTGAACCGGAGGCTTATTGATACAACATGGTGGTTCAAATAGTTTTGAATACAAATAATTGTAGTAGTAATTGTTTTTTACTTATTTCATGCTAAAATGAAATAGGTGAGTCTTAAATTGATAATTCATTGTTAATCGCAATCTTTGTTGGAAAATACTCAAATTTAAATGCGTCAAATTTTATCAATTGTATGCTTAAAGGCTTATCTCTATTATTCTATGCATTCAAAATTGAAAGAAAATGAAACAAAAAAGTTGAATTTTGAAAGTTTTTTTTTTTTTTTTTTTTTTAATTTCAAAACCCCACCTATGCGAATTCTAATGCATCAAGGAACCTTCGTGCCAAGTTTGATGAAAAATCCGACGAAAGCAGTATCTGTATAAGGAACAAACATACAAACAAATATACATACAAATATACGTACATCCATTTTTATATATATAGATTTCACATTTAATAGCGTGTACGTGATGTTTATCGAACAAAAAAAATGACTTATTACAGTATCTAAGTTACGACCCATTTTTACCTTTGTGTCTTGAAAAGAAAGTGAGTGGAGTGGCTGTTGTTTCAATGGCGAAAAAAAACGACCGCCTGGAAAGGGATAAAAGTAGAGGTCACTGGTTGTTTGCCCTCTACACTGAAAACAGTCTCGTGTATTAATTTAAAATGAGGCTTATACTATTAGTAAATTCTCGTGCAAAAAATAGCATTTCAAATGTTTTGCTTTGCCGGAGTGAAAATATGTTTTTCATTGCGGAGCGCATACTAAAATTCTTTGCTTCCCAGTAACAATAGGATTGTTTTAAATATGAGCTCTCAGTTGGAAAGTGACAACATTAAAACTAAATAAGTAAATATTGCTTAAAAAACTAAAAATACGCTTTTAGAGTTAATCAAACTAACTTAAGTCGTAGAATAGTATTAAATATAATATACTTAATACTATCATTAGTACTAAAGGTTAAATTATATTTCATGATACTCCAACTGATTTTTCTCTTGATTTTCAAAATTATTGAATATCTGCACCTACTAAGCATACATGCACTTATAATACATCAACATGCAAATATAGTTCAGCCTTTGGTAATAATAATAGTATTAAATATATTACTTTTATATTTGCAAAGAACGCGAATTTTATCTTTTATTCAGTGTTACATACATACAAACAAATAAACAAATAAACAAACCCACATGCGAAACTAATAAAAGCGAATTAAAAAAAAATTAAATCAATAAGTGAATAAAATTTGACATCTTTTATTCAAATTATGTTTTTTGCAATCACGAGTTGTGACAGGACCCGACTCACATTTGGATATGTTTTCTCACGTCTAAAAAATTCCCAAATAGCATCATTTTACTTTCAGACGAAAATTACATACTTTTCTTCTTGACTTTTCCAAAAACCAATTGCTTGTGAGACAACTAAGAAAGCGGCTACAAAAACGTAAAAAGGGTTAACTAGATTTATTTTAATGATCATCATTATTAATTACACTGGTCAACAGTGGTTTTAGTGCCGAAGATTTTGGAGGTGATTTCTTATGAATTTGACGCCCTGAATTCAAATATGCAATTAGTTTTTGCCTATCAGCTCGAATTTTTAAGATATTAGCATTTTAATGAATTGTACATAACACTATTTGAAAAGAAAAACCATGGTTTAAAAAAATCAAATTAAACAATTATTTTTTATTATATTACACAGATATTATTTATTATATACAAAAGAAAACAGAAAAAGTCCTCATATAAACTAGTTACTCACTGAACAATTCGGAAACTTCTTTTGCATGACATTCTTGAGCGTATTTTAGAACAATTCCGCGTTTTAAAATTCAGCAGTAATTTGCCATCAAGTGAGTATACCATCTTCCTCGATAGCGATCCCCCATGTATTTTATATCTTGGTGAAATTTTTCACCATACTAATGTCTCCTGAATTATCAGGAAAATGGACTAAGTGGTTGTGTAAATAGTGCACCTTTCTGCTCATGTTACACCCAAGTGATCTGAAATTATTCAGCATCTCATTGACTAATTCAACATAGTTTTCATCTTTATGTTTACCCAGAAAATTTTGAACAACTGAAACAAATGAATTCCAGGCTTTTTGTTCAATCTCAATCATTGAATTTATGAATCCAGGGTCTTTAATCAACTGTCTTATTTGTGGGCCATCAAATATCCCTGCTTTACTTTTTTCCATACTCAACTGAGGCATTTTTACCCCTATATATGCAAAACATGATCCATTCTTATCAAGAGCCTTTACAAACTGCTTCATTAGACCCAGCTTGATATGCAGTGGTAGAAAGATGATCTTCTCTCTTGGAACTAAAGGATCATTGATGATATTCTTTTCCTAAACATCCTTGTTTACTGTCCTAAGCCACTCTTTTCTAACCCAGTGTTGCGTTTTGTCTCTGCTATCCAAGATGCACAAGAAACAAGGTCAACCAGTCAGTTATATATCTTATATTGTTAGTCTTCTTTTTATAATAAACTAGGGTTATTACCTGGCGTTGCCCAGGTGCTTATTAATACAACATAGTGGTTCAAATAGTGTTGAATGCAAATAATTGTAACAGTAATTGTTTTCAACTTATTTCATGCTAAAAAGGTGAGCCTTGAATTGGTAATTTATTGCTAATCATAATCTTTGTCGGAAAATACTCGTATTTAAATGTGTTAAGTGTTTTCAATTTTTATTCTTAAAGACTCTATTACTCTGTCTATTCAAAATTGAAAGAAAATGGCCATTTTGAGACGAAAAATTTGAATTTTGAGCTTTTTGGAGTTTTTAAAAATTTAAAAACCTCGCCTATGTGAATTCTAGTGCACCAAGGAACCTCTGTGCCAAGTTTGATGAAAATCCGACGAAAACTGTGAATTTGTATAAGGAACAAACAAATATACATATATTCATTTTTATACATATAGATAAATTAAAAAAATAATTATTTTTTTAAATAATAATTAGTTATCTCATAAATAGTATTATTTTAAATTTAATTGGTTTCAAATTAAAACATACAATAAGGAAAATATATAAGAATATGTCCCTGTATAAATTTTATAACACTCATACTTGAGCTTAAAACATAGAAAAAAGCATTGACAGATTAGTGAATTTATCTAAAAATCTAGAGCTGATACAGAAAAACTGCTTGCATATTCAGATTTAGCAATAAAGATGTAGTTAAAATCTGCTCAAAAATCCTAGGCACCAAAAAAAAAATTTTTTTTTTTTGTAGGCCTGTGTTATTGATTATCAGGTAAACGAGATTTTGCAACAAATCTCTTTTTGTGCATTCTCTCACGAGCTTTCTCGCGATATTTATCACACTTCGTTTACTCCGAAAAAAAAGAGAACTCTAATTACGATCGAATGAGAACGAATAGCAAACCGTGATTGATTAAAAAAAAAAAAAAAAAACGAATCCGGTAGAATGTCCCAAATTCATATTCGGAAAAATTGGAAATTTTCAGAATTACCAGGTTTTTGTAATCACTATTATTTTATTCAAGATATTTTTTTCAATAATTAAATTATAGTTTAGAAAAACTAAAAAATACGCTTTTAGAGTTAATCCAAGGTTAATCTTTTAAAACTATTGAATATCTACTAAGTTTACATGCACTTGTAATAATACATCAACATATAATAATATAGTTTAGCCTTTAGTACTATTAATAGTATTAAATATATTACTTTTATAGTTGAAAAGAACGTGAAATTTATCTTTTATTCAGAGTTACATACCTTCATACATGCAAACAAACCCACATGTGAAACTAATGAAAGCGTATAAAAAAAAATCTAAAGATAAAATTGTATTATTCCATTAAAAATTTAACAAAACTGCAATGCTCTTAAATAATCTGTCAGAATCTGCGAAGTAGCAACCCTATTAACTGTCCCAAAACCATGAAACAATACTGAAACTAAATTCAGTTCAAGCCTCATCAACAGTCGAGAGCTGCTCCGTGTGAGATCTTCAATTCAAGGACGTAAATTACTTTGAGTTGAGAGGAGAAAATAATTGGCAGGTATTTGAACTTGTTTCTTACTGCTTCCTAGTCGCACTTGGAAAAATAACTTATTAGCCTTTAAAAAATGGTTTGCTAAAAAAACAACTGCGTGCTTCCTTTTCTTCTTTAAATGATTTCAGTGGGGTATATTTTTACTTACTTTTGATTTTTTACCCTGATGTTACATTTATTTTTGGAATAATGTCGGAGGTCAACTTGATGAACAACTCACACTCATATATCACGAGGGTTTTCCTCGTAGAAATTGAAAAATAATGTAATGCAACTCACATCCATATATCACGAGTGTTTTCTTCGTAGATATTAAAAAGAGAATAATGCAACTCACACCCATATACACTGAAGTGACAAAAGTCATGGGATAGCAATATGCAAATTTTCAGATGGCAGTAGCATCGCATAGAACAGGTATAAATGCGCAGTGCTTTTACAGAGCTTTCATTTCTGTTCAAGTTATTCATGTGAAGAGGTTTTAACGTGATGATGACCGCACGACGTGAATTAACAGACTTTGAACGCGGAATGTTAGTTGGAGCTAGACGCATGGGTCATGCCATTTCGGAAATCGTTAGAGAATTCAACATTCCCAGATCCACTGTGTCAAGAGTGTGCCGAGAGTATGAAATTTCAGGCATAACATCCCACCATGGGCAGCGCAGTGGTCGACCGCCTGCACTTAAAGATCGAGACCGGCGACGTCTGCAAAGAGTCGTAAATTCTAACAGACAAGCAACACTGCGTCAAATCACCGTAGAAATCAATGTGGGACGTACAATGGACGTGTCTGCTAGAACTGTGCGGAGAAATTTGGATTTCTTGGGCTATTCCAGCAGAAGACCGACTCGAGTGCCTTTACTGACAGAACGACATCGCTTGCAGCGACTCTCGTGGGCACGTGAGCATATCGGTTGGTCCCTAGATGAATGGAAAACCGTGGCCTGGTCCGATGAGTCACGATTTCAGCTGGTAAGAGCCGATGGTAGGGTTCGAGTGTGGCGCAGACCCCACGAAGCCATGGACCCAAACTGTCAGCAAGGCACTGTTCAAGCTGGTGGTGGCTCCGTAATGGTGTGGGCTGTTTTTTCATGGCATGGACTTGGTCCTCTAGTGCGACTGGACCGAACATTGACTGGAAATGCTTATGTGCAGCTACTTGGAGATCACTTGCAGCCATTCATGGACTTCATGTACCCAAACAACGATGGGATTTTTATGGATGACAATGCGCCATGTCACCGGGCCACAACTGTTCGCAATTGGTTTGAAGAAAATTCTGGACAATTCCAACGAATGATTTGGCCACCTAGATCGCCCGACATGAATCCCATTGAGCATTTATGGGACACCATCGAGAGGTCTGTTCGTGCCCAAAATCCTGCCCCATCAACGCTTTCACAATTATGGACGTCTATCGAGACAGCATGGCTCAATATTCCTGCAGAAGACTTCCAACGACTTGTTGAGTCCATGCCACGTCGAGTTGTTGCACTTCGCCGGGCAAAAGGAGGGTCGACACGATATTAAGAGGTATCCCATGACTTTTGTCACTTCAGTGTATTGCAAGTTTTTTCTTCGTAGATATTCAAAAGAGAATATAATGCAACTCACATCCATATATCACGAGTGTTCTTTTCATAGAAATCGAAAAAGAATGTAATCCAACTCACACCTATATATTGCAAGTGTTTTCTTCGCAGATATTGAAAAGAGAATATAATGCAACAAACACCCATATATCAACTCACTTCAATTTTCTTAGTAGAAATTGAAAAGAAAATATAATGCAACTCACACCCATATATCACGAGTGCTTTCTTCGTAGAAATTGAAAAGAGAATATAATGCGGTCTAACCTCATTAAGACGAAGTTCAATGCCGTTTGAAATCAATTCATCTTCATCATAGGTCATCTTATTCGACGAACAAGAAACAGAAAACCGGTAATTTGAAATGTAGTTCGTTTTAGTAGCAATTCGTTTTAGGCAAGTCCAAATTAGCGAGGTTGACTAAATAAAATTCTAGGATGGTGAAAGTTTGCTCGCAGCTATGGTTTTACTGAACAGATTCGAATAAAATCTCGAATCCTGGTTGTGTAGATCATGAGGCAAAGATTAAAGTTAAAAATAATAATAATAAATGAATAAAAAATATATAGTTTAAAATCGTTTGGTTGTAGTGAGTACGCTTCAGAACAAGAAGAAATTCCAATTAATGGGAGGGTTTCCTTCCGTCAAAATTACTACTTTAAATCACTGATATTAATAGAATAAGCAAAAAAAAAAAAAAAAGAAAAATGAGCCAAGAAATATTTTCATTTTCGTATGAGGGCTAGAAGGGCCGTCATTTCAAGTATTTCCGGGGGGGGGGTCCAAACACAATGCAATTTCATCGGAAAGCATCAAAAACCACGCCCACTTATACGTAACTGCATTAATTTCTCAAAGTCAGGGGGAGGAGGCAATTGACCCCCCCCCCTGACCCCCTAAATGACGGGTCTGTGGGATAGAAAATATTTTCATTGGGGAAAGTTATATTTTCATTTTCCCAACAGTTAATTTTCAATTTTTTTTTCTTAATGTCCGATTGCTAAAACGAAGCAAAAGTCTCGTGTGACGTGGAGACACTTTGGTGTAAAGCCAGGTCCACGCATCAGCCATTTTGGGTCTCTCGTTACAGCAGACCGCATGTTTTCGACCGCATGTTTTCGACCGTGCTCTTTCAAAAAAACTACACTAATAACAAAGCTTAAGAGTTTATTTGAAAGCTCTAATCTCAGGAACTACTGGTTCAAATTGAAAATCCTTTTTTTGTTGAATAGTCAGTTTAATCAGGAAGACTTTAGGCTATATAACATTACGCTATATGTAAGGAGTTATTATAATAGTTTTAAAATAATAATGGTCAAAAAGCACGAGCGGATTAGTTTCCACTCTTCTCCAAAGATAGCGTTCACCTTTAACTTATTGTTTTGAAAACTGTGTAGAGGGCGAGGGCCAAAACCAAACGAAAAATAACTAAAAGTATTGTGTATACAGAAATACATTCTTTACATTAAATAATATTATATCAATCCATATTTAATAAGACTGGGCGTCTTACTAATTCTTTTCCAAGGATTCTTTTATTTTTGCGTTTCCCCGTGTAATTTTTTTACTACATATTTATAATATACATATAATATCGTGGTGTACTTAAAATGATTTTTTTGATAGAGTGGTGTCTTATAAAAACGTGTGAAACCATGTTACACGCAATGGTTTTTGAAGTGACAACCATTATAAAGGAATTCTTTTTTCTCATTTTTTGTTCAAGTTTTGTTAATTTTTTGTTTAGAGGTAGCCCGTGCAACGCCGGTCCCGGAAGCTAGTACATTTTGTAAAAATGGAAAACTCCGTTGGGAAATGTTTTTACCAGAACGAGAGTACACAGTTTCGGCAATACTCCCTGCTTATCCACCGACGAGAAAGAATAAAATGCGTTGGTGTGCTTTCAGATTACTGTTGACCGACAAGGTGTGCACGAAGTGCTCAGAAAGGAGTAAATGAATAAGATGTATCATTTTTCTTTAATTTATTTGCGAGCTGAAATATTTTCATTATCAAAGTTAAAACTCCACCTGGTGGTAAAATATCAAACTTTTTTTTTTTTGATTTGCAGTTATCTCTTCTGCATAATTTTGTAAAAGATATATTTGAAGTTGATTTCAAACATGATCTGTAGAACCGGCACTAGGATCGTCTGAGCTCAGTGAGTAATTTTTAACCACCTTGCAATATAATTTCCAGAAATTCGGACTCGCAGAAGTAATAAAATATTTTTGGAAAAAAATAGAACAGACTTCAGTTGGAAATTTCTCTAAAAAATAAAAAATAATTTTTTTCTTTGAACACCATCGAAACTACTTTTAAACATAAGTTTTGAAGTCGGCTCAAAAACGATAGGTAAAATCTGTACCTCAGAACCAGACTAACGTAAGTCCATTTTTGTCACTTTACAGTAGAGGGAAACAAGAAGTTCTGTCAAGAACTAAACGAGCCTACTTTCCCGTACATGGACATCGGCATTCTAGCATCTGATCATTATTCTCTTATTTATCTGAGACTAAAAATTATGTCAAACATACCTTTTTTAGCACTTAAAGCTGATTTCTAAAAGCAAAATATACCCCTCTCATCAGATGAAATAGACACATAAAAAGTAAATAAATGAATAAATAAAGCTTTGTCGCACCTTTTAAAGAATGTAACTGTTACAGTTCTTCCGTAGAAAAATTCCTCAAGTGTTTTCAAAAAAAAAATAATAATAATAAAAGTACAAAGTACATCAAAACACATTTTATCAAAGAAGGAAAAAAAAAGAAAAAAAAGACTCGTCCGTTGATAAAATGTCTCGAATTTCACTTTTAATCCGTTGCCAGTTGTTAAATATAAATAAAGAATAAAATGCCCTTGTGAATGAAACATTTTTATTACAAAAAAATCGTCTGCCAATAATAATAATAATAATAATAATAAATAAAATAAAACAAATGAATAAATAAACAAAAAATCGTCTGCACAGTCAGTCATTTTTTTTATGAGCCTGCATTTCCGCCATGTTTGCGGAGTCGGAGTCGGAATCAGAGTCCTCACAGAAGATTATTCAGAAAAGTACTTTACAAACATTACTTATCAAAACCATTTTCTTACAAAGTTAGTTTGAAGGAAATCCGTCTTTAAGTTCAGGATCAACATTCAACTTAAATTCCCCGTAGGCGCTAATGTTAATTTTTTTTCTGAAAGCATCGCGAAACAGGTTTTTTGAACGGTTCAAAGTTGAACCAAAAATTGTTCAAATCGAAAAATCAAATATGGGAATGAGCTGTATTCTCCGAGATCTTTCCAACAAAAAAAAGTTTATTCCATTCGGATGGTTCACTCAGAAGTTCTTAGGTGGGGAAAGGTTGCTTGAACAGTTCAATGTTGAACGAAAAAATGTTCAAATTGAAAATTTAAATACGGTAATGAAGTAACCTTGCTGAGGTTCTTCGAACAAAAAAAAAGTTTATTTAAATCGGACTGTTCACTCAAAAATTATTAGGGGTGACAGCTTGCTTAAGCGGTTCAATGTTGAACAAAAAATTGTTCAATTCGGAAATGTAAATACGGGAATGAAGTATCCTTGATAAGATCTTTCGAACAAAAAAAAGTTTGTTCAAATCGGACTGTTCACTCAAAAGTTAGCTTCGCGGGACAGGTTGTTTGAACGGTTCAAAGTTGAACCAAAAATTGTTCAAATCAAAAAATCAAATATGGGAATGAGCTGTACTCGCTGAGATCTTTCCAACAAAAAAAAGTTTGTCCAAATCGGAATGTTCATTCAAAAGTTATTAGGGGGGGGGGGACAGACCGACCGACAGACCGACGCACAAATTCCCCATCTCAATACCCTACTTTCAAATTTTTAATTTTTCGATATTCATTTTACCTTTTTATTTTTTTAACTTGGCGATATTTTTTAGAATTGGCGATACTTTT
>JAXGGA010011745.1:0-41276 GCA_038373865.1 Uloborus plumipes | reverse complement strand
GAAGAATAATAAGAAGCATTTTGAGCCGTATGAAACAACGTGGAACGATGCTAATTTCAAATACATAGTTTAGTTGAATGTGCCAAAAGGATAGCAAATGCAAGTTTTAAATTGAAAACTTCGGAAAGTTCCCATTCACAACATATTACCCATTTTTTAAGTGAAATGGTTCCCAAGTGCTAAACGCGGTTTTCACGGATGGATAGTATCCTTGTAGTCTGTATCTGTAAGTCTACATTTGGATTGGAAGGAAACAATCTACTATTGTGTTTCTTTTACGATCTACAAATATAGGACACCTTGATACATTTCTTCTCTAAGCTTTGCTTGCGCAAAACGTCAAAGTAGAGAATTTGTATAAGAAGTAATGTGTCATAAGATATAATACATAAACAGTTATTTATAAAATGCACCTTATAGGTTGACTCATTGACGGATGAATTTGCTTTTTCAATACAATTTCTAAATAAGAAACATTTTATTAAAAGTACTTATTACGTTAACAATAAATTTAAAACTGACTCTTATTAATGTGTATCTCTTTTCTTTTTAGGGGAAGAAATATTAGAAATTCTGGTAAGTAATACCTTTTATATACTTATTTATTTTTGACCTACAAATCTAAAATTTAAAGGATTTTTTTGTAAATTACGAGTAAAAGTGATGTTTATTGTAAATAGGGATGCACCGATTAATCGGCAGTACCGATTAATCGGCCATAATCGGCTACTTTGCCGATTACTAATAATCGGCAAAATCTTTCCGATTAATCGGCGATTTTTTTAAATTTTTAATATTATCTTTTAAAGTATACCTTCACCAAGAAACTATGATAAATTGTTTTATTAACAGTAAATAAATTTTCTGAAAACCTTACTTTCACATACAGTATGAAGGTGTGTACAGAATAAAAACAAAACAAATATTTCATAGAAAACGTAAAACTGATTGGAATATTAAAAGATAACCTTCTGTAAATTCCTAAAATTTTAAGTTGGAATTCAAAAACATGAATATTTCATTTCATTTATAATCAGTCAAATTTTGCTGATCAACCGGCGAAAAAGATGTTTAATTCAACGATTTTTGAACACAATATTACGATGGATAAATTTATAAACAAGAAATGAATAATTTTCTGCAAACAAGAATTACACGTTTTACGAAAGTGTAATGAGTAAAAACAAAACAAATAATTCAAAGAATGAAATACAAAATAATAATAATAATAATAAATTGCCTCTCAGTTGATATAAATGATTTAATAATTTAATATTCCTATTCTGAATAAATCTACACTTATAGACAATGTTGCAACTTTTTTTCATGTCTCATTTTTCTCTTTAGCTTATTGCTTTTAAATAACATATAATTTTCAAAGAAAAAGTCCTGAATTGACTGGCTACTTATAGTTGAAAATTAAATTTAAATTAAGAACACCCCTAAATTAAAGTGCTCATCACAGTCCCCCCCCCCCCCCATTTGTTTTAACAACTATTATGTCTAGTGTGTTAATGTAATTTTATTTACAAAAATATTTTTAAAATTTCAAAGGAAGTTGATAAAAATTTGAAATTATTTAGCATGGAAAAATGGAGAAAAACAAATCTTTTGTAAAAAACAAATAAATCACCATTTTTAAAAATCGGAATTGCATTAGAAAAAAGAAAAACAGTGAGGGTGAAGTTGGTAATATTAAAAATAATTTACCCGAACATTAATCGGCTCTGCCGATTAATCGGCCGATTATCAACAGCCGATTGATCGGTAAGCGGTAATCGGCCAATTTGCTTATCGGTGCATCCCTAATTGTAAGCAAACCAATGTTTACTACAAGTAAATGAATGTTTACTTTTAGTAAATACGATTTAATTTCTTTATTCAATAATAACTCGAAAATGTAACCCATTTTCTACTTTTTTCAGTTGACAATCCTTTGTAACATATTGTAGAAAATGACTTCAAAATAGATTCAGTGTTAATAAAGTTTGTATTTGCTATTCTGCCGTGCTGCGCACAAAAGTCGTATCTGCACTTTTTAACAAAATTGAATTATCGCCACCAGGTGGCTCTTTGTGACGTGTTTCACCTAAACACAAAATTATATGGTTATTTGAAAACGGGAAATATTTTTAAAAAATTCTGAAAAAGTATCACCTGGAATCAAATAAATGGTGGCACAAAACTTTAAGAAGCTATATCTCAGTCTGAACTCGACTGCAATACCACTTTTGCGCTTAGCACGGTAGTATTACTATTTAAAATTTTCACTTCCAGTGACTCCAACCATGATTGAAATCAATGAGTTCTGCTAGAAATTCTAAATATCTTCTTTCGAATGTTCTCTGCGATTTTTATTTGAAAATAACATTCAAACAGTTGGATCGCTTTCAAAAGTTTTGTAATAAATTTAACTGCAACAACTTAGCCATCGATTGCTTTTCTCAAATAACAATTACTAAACTATGTTGTTTAAAAGTTCTTTTCTTTTTTACAGGAGTCCATAGAATACATAGCCATCAAATCTTTCGTCTCGGATAAATCAGACTCCGTTTCCCTCGTAGAAGGCGAACGTGTGCAAGTTATTGAGAAGACCAGCCAAGACTGGTGGTTCGTGCGGAAAGTTGTCACAAACGAGAAAGGCTTCGTGCCTCCCAGCGTCCTCCAAGATTCTGCCACCTACACGCACTACATGAAGGAGACACTGAGCAAGAAAATTGAGAAATTGCCTGTCCTCAGAAGTAAGTATGACGTACAAAATAAACCAACGCCTCCCAAATAATAAATGCATACTACTTTCAGGTTTTTAGCACAGAGCAAAATTTCTCCCTTGGTTCCCAACGCACTGCCATAGATCGGAGTTCTTCGAGGCAAGAGAAATCAACGATTGGTTGATTTCTAAATTTAAATTTAAAAATGAGCCAATCAAAAAATTTAATTCGAATATTGTTCAGATTTATCACCATAACAACGGCATCATCGGATTGCCGCAAGGTGGCGCTAAAAGTGGAACCAATGTCTCCCGTATAGAAGCAAATATAGTAGACATTTAGTTTTCAGGAGGCGTTGAATAAACTTAATGTGAGATATTTTCGCATCTGAGTTTTTCATTATGCCAACATCAAGAATGATTTAAAATTACCTCAATTCGTTGAAGCCTTTGTAAAAGAAGAGATATTCTTGCTTACTTTTTGAGGTTTATAATAAACAAAATATTGCGAGCTTTTTATCAAATCTTTACTTTGCCATTTTGGATTATTTCGTTAGGTTTTATCGTACTAAATTTCTTTCACGTAGTTGCTGAAAGTAGTAAAGAGGATATGAGATTTTGAAGTAAATCCATGCTGAGTACACATATTCACCGAAAACGTTTTAATAACTGTTTCTGTGATGGTTTATCATTGTGAAAAAAAAAAAAAAAAACTCAAAGAAATACTTATTAAAATATATAACTTTTTCATTTTTCTTACCAGATGAAGTTGACATACAAGTTGAATACTGCCTTTTTCTTATTAACTTTCAGCGTTTTTCGTCCATCTGTATTTAAAAAGAAATTAGAAGGTCTTAAAAGACATATGAAAGTATTACTTTTCGCTCACGCGCGTTTCTAGATTCTCGAACTTTTATATACCAGTTCTAACATAAGGGCAAATCTCTGTAAACTCGTCATTTTCCATGCAGAATCTGTCCGGGTATGTTTTTCTGAAATGTTCTAATAATTATAATGTTATTGCTCAGGAAATTAATCTATTACTTTGGTTCGAAAGAGGGCCAATAGAAGTTTCTGTTTTTCTGTTAAATCATGGCAGGGAGCAATTGGAATATAATTCGTTTTGAAACTACCCATACGTATAAACACAATTCATAGACATAATAAATAATGTGTCTTATAATTAAACTAATTAGCGTTAATAAAATCACTCCCCAGAGGGTCTTTTGCAACAACCTAGATGCATACTTTCATCATAAATGTGGCTCTGAAACTAAACAAAGTGGCGTTTCAACACCGCTCTCTAGCAGTTTCAGCAAAATCGCACTAATTGCGTTTTAAACACGCCAAAAAACATTTGCAAGAGCAATAGATTTTTTCCATTGCAGCTTTGAATTTGTGGCAGAGGACTGTTTGAAAAAACTCCGCCCAGAACTTGCATCACAATTTTAAGTTTTAGAAATACATAATTAGACCTTATTTCAATAAAAAATATATAGTTGCATTATTCTATTTTCAGATATTAATTGCTAAATTTATGTAGAGGGATAATAGGTTTTTTGAAATATTACTTTTTAAGTGTTAGACTATACGATCGGGACAACCAGGGGACTGTGTTTTTAGGACTTGGATAATTTCTAGAAAAAAAAAAGTAAATTGTTATCGCTCCAAATTCAATTGGGCTGCAAAGCATTAATGCTTTACTTGAATTAAGAGATAATTACTTTACAATTTTTTAAAATACTCGGTCCGGACTGCCAATTACGAGTTTAAGAGAAACGCCCATAAAAGGAAATCGTTGCGTAAAAAATCTATCCCTTTAAAAAATAGGAAACCGAAATGCAATGCTTTACTGTCTTTACCAGTTTCAGGCAATACATAACAAAGCTCTTTACCTGAAATCAAGGCAGAATATATGATTTATCTCTTCATTTGTAAGAATAGTCCCCGTGTGTGAAACTTTTAAACTTAACTTTTCCACAGATTTAAAAATTATATTTATATGTGTGTCACATTAAAAAAAAAAAATCTTTCAGAACCAAAACCTGGAGAAAAGTTGGTTGCTCCTAAGTTTGTCAAAAAACTTACTCCTCTTCAAGTTCTGGATGGTCAAACTGCAGAAATCTCTTGCCAAGTATCTGGTAATCCCAGACCTACAATCACATGGTTCAAACAAACGCAGATTATCAAACCTTCCGAAGAATTTCAGGTACGTTTTTCTTTATTAAGATACCCTTTTCAGCAATCTCGTTCGGAAAACTGCGGCATATTTTATCTAGTCAACTTATTTTTCAAAAATAAGTACATAAATATAATTCGAATTCAATAGGAACAACACCATTATTTCTTTGTCTTTTGGAAAATTATTTTTGATATAAATTACACTTTTGTGTCTATTTTACATAAACTCAGCACGTAATTTATTTAAAACAGTACAGAGGTGAAACAGTGCACGTGTAAGTTTTTGGTGTCAAAAAAATGTGGTCTTCGTTAAAACATAGGTATTTATAATTGATAATTTATTTCAAAAGAATAGAGAACAACAAAATCATACATACGATCAAATACCACTAATTAGTTTGGCTAAGAAGCAATAAAAACAAAACGGCACGCGTTACCTCTCACAGACAGTGGCCGCAGCGCCCCCTATCATTCATGAGAACATTTTCTCGTTTATTTATATTTAACAACTGGCAACAGATTAAAAATGAACTTCGAGACAATTTATTAAAGATTTTTTTTTTTTTTTTTTTTTTTGATAAAATGTGTGTTGATGTGCTTTCTATTTATATTTATTTAGTTATTTATTTGTTCATTTTGAAAACGATTGAGGAATTTTTCTACGGGAAAACTATAACAGTTGCATCCTTAAAAAGGTGCTACAACTTTATTTATTCGTTCATTTACTTTTTACTTGTTTATTTCATATGAGAGAGGCATATTTTGTTTTTAAAATTCAGCTTTAAGTGCTAAAAAGGTATGTTTGACATAATTTGCAGTCTCAGATAATTAAGAGAATATTGATCAGTTGATGTCAGTATACGGTAAAGTAGGCTCGTTTAGCTTTTGTCAGAACTTCTTGTTTATTTTGTGTATCTTCCATTTGCAGATTTTCTACGACGAGGATAACGTCACGACTCTGGTGATCCGCGAGGTGTTCCCCGAAGACGCTGGAACTTACACTGTGGTTGCTAAGAACGCAGCTGGTTTTGCTTCTTGTTCAGCCGAGCTCGTCGTGGAAAGTAAGAAACAGACACTTTTTCTCACTATATGTATGCCCTTTGATGTAGCGGGAATCAACATTTTCCCTTTTTCCGAGCTTACTACTGTCCGTCCGTGAAAACCGCGCCTAGCAGAAGCGAAACATTCCAGTTAAAAAAGGAGTGATGGGTTGTGAATGGGAACTTTCCGAAGTTTTCAAACTTGCATTTGCTATCCTGTTGACATATTCAATTAAACTGTGTATTTGAAATTAGCACTGTTCTACGTTGTTTGATAGGGCTCATAATGCTTCTTATTATTCTTCCCCCTTATTGTTATCTTCCTTATCACCCCTATTTTAGTAGGATCAGAAAAGACCTGACGCATGCGTAAATACGCAAAGGGTTTTACCTAAGAAAATCAGACAGAAATGCTTTTATAATTTGTATTTTAAAATGAAACGCAATATCTATCTTACTAGTATTATCCGCCATCCCAAATTAATTGCTACATTTAGGCCGAAAATTTTTTCCCAAATTAGTTACTGCATTTGAACCATTTTATGCTGATTATTGATATTGATGATGTTATGATTTTCTTTGAACATTTTGCTGATTTCAGGATACATTCCAAACAATCAGCACCATTTTGCAGATCTAAAAACCGTATCTTTTCTTCCTTAAATAAGAACCAAGTTAGTTTTAAAAATCGTATGTTCCCACTCTTAAACCACCTCCCGATTTTTAATGACTCTTCCACCAGTAATTTCATAAGTATCATCTAGCTAATTAATCTTGAATTCATTGGGAAGAAAAACGTTTTGATAGACTGGCGATATCTTTTAAAAACTTAACACTTTTAAAAGATAACTACAGTATGTCAAATATATCGCAGCATCCATATGATTATAAATCTAAACTTATCAATAATCAGTTGAAAAGTATTCGAATGTAGCAACGAATTTGAGACGAAGGGAGCAGTTATTTTATCATTAGAACTTATCATTTACTCATAAAAACTTCTGATGCGTTCTTATAAAGTTTATGGAAATGTTTGAATTTTGAAAGTTTCCCCATTCATTCTTTTCAATAATTCATGAGTTAACTTAGCAGTAAGTAATATTTTAACGGAGTTTGTAGAGTACAGTAGGGCCGCTTATATAAATCACGTTTGTTCTAAACAGTTTTGGTTCAATAAAGGAGCTGATTTAATGAAGCTGAACATTGTTTTACTTTTGACGATTTGATTCATTAAAGCAGCTGATTCAATTAACCGCTGATCCAATTAACCAGCACTCACTGTATTCTCGTGTTCTGATATCTAAAAAAAATCCTGTATTTTAACTTATGTGGGTGAATATTTGTTTCAGTTGATCGCAGTGAAACTTTCCCCTCCTCACGGCTGAGCTTATCCAGACAGTCCTCGCTAACAGACATCTTGGAAGGCATCCCACCAGTCTTCACAGAGAAGCCCAAAGACAAAAGCGTGGATGAAGGAAAGCCCGTTGAGTTATCCTGTAAAGTCACGGGTGTACCGGAACCAAAGGTTAGATTGAAATTCCTATGTAATTAATTTCAATGGAATTTAAAGTACAGTTGAACCTGTTTGTCTTGAAACCTCTCCTCACACCCTCCAAAATAAAATTCGAGACATTTTGTTTTGAGTGTGTATTGTATATATATATAAGTTGAAAAAAAATTATAATTTTATTGCTGTTTTAAATTTACAGTTGACATTTGAAACACTGCGATGTAAATTCTATTTTTACTATTTTGAGTATTCAGTTGACTTTTCCCCCAAAACTTAGTTTTTAGAGTGATTTAGAGGCATTTGGCATAACATTACACAATTTCGTCTGGCAAGTTAAAAGTTTAACTGAAAAAACAAAGTAAGGAATTAACTAGAACTGTAAAATAACTGAGAGTTTTACTATCCCCTAAGGTTTCACAATTTTTTCAAGCATCATTTTGGATTTTATTCAAAATAAAGTTTTTGAGCATTTTTGTCTCTAGCTAAAGCTTATTCTGCACAACATTTCATATATTACCACCTAGCTTTCAATCTTTCATATGCATTCAGAATGGTCGTATTTAAGAACTATTTGTTTACTTTTGTGAGTCCGTTAAAAAAGTGCTTATTACAATTGATTTTTAATGCTTAAATTGAGTTTTAATGTCTTCAAGACACAGAGTACCAAAATGTGACTCTCTGGTACAAAGTTACATTCTAAAACAGAATTTCCCAGCAAAAATGTAATTTTAAAATTTTGATTGAAGCATCGTAGTAGTTTTAATAGTAGTATATTTGAAAAGTGTAAAATTCTTCGTTTTATTTTTATTAATCAAAATCTTGCAGACTATTGTGAAAATAAAATAATACAATGAGCAAAAAATAAATAACTATAAGACTTTTGTTATTGAAAACAAAAGTCTTCCAGAACATTGTAAAAATGAACTAACACAATTAACTATAAGTACATAAGCACATAACTTATTATTTAGCATATGGTAATTTACCAACTTCCTGTTGGATTTGAATTGTTCTTTTCTACCGCAATTCTGATCATTTTCCATTTGTGAATTGGGGGTGGTAAATATTGAACTGGAGCTCATACTTTGAAAGTTTTTCTATTTAGACCCTACATTTTATCCCCTCAGTTCAGGGACGTATTTCGAAATTTTCCACGGAGGAGAGCAAAGGGTGCATACACAATGTAAAATTTACCAAAAAGTGGCAAAAATCACGCCCACTTATATGCCAATTTACTGATTTCCCAAAGTCAGGGGGGTGCAAATGATCCCCCTACCCCCCCCCCTTAAATGACGGGCCTGCCTCAGTTCCTTGGAGCCAGATTAAGAACGCTTCTCTATGGAATAAAAATAAAAATTATTGGTAACTTTCGTTAAAATAAAACGATTTTTAAGTGTTAAATCATCATACATTAGTTTATTTGAATTTTTTTCTGTAATACAACACACCCTCTTTTTTTAATTCCAGATTACATGGCTTCGAAACCAGAAACCTCTGAAGGAATCTGATCGAATAGAAATGACCGTCATTTGCGAGGATTTGGACATAACGAAAATGACGGTGACTATTAAAAGCGCTAAGCCGGAAGATGCGGGAACGTACCAAATTATCGCTGAGAACAGGGAAGGAAAATCGGTCACCTCCCTCATTCTAAATGTTACAGGTAAGATATACATTCCATTTACAACAAATTAAACATTTTAGAAGTGAGAGATCGTTAATTAACGTTAGCTTTAAGAAAAGCAGTCGAAAACTTTGTACACTTGCCGTTCACTTGACTGTGGTCAGTTGAACGTTCCTCTTTTCGCACTGATGATGGGGCTTCATTTGTAATCGCCCCGAAATAGCTATTTGCTAGAGTTTTCAAACTCTTTTTTAATATTTTATTTGTACTTTTGAACACGTTGTCTTGTATTTTTAACTTCATTAACGTTAGCATTTTGAAGTAACTGATAGGTGAAAAAGCTAATGCGACGTAAACTGCAAAAATTTTGTAGGAAAAATGCACACAAGTGGTTTGGAGTGGGGGATCTTTTCTTTGCAAAAGAAGTGAGATTTTAGATGTAAAGCTATGCTATAAAAGCTATATTCGATGATCACTTTTATTGAGTTTCTTATCATCGAAAAGCTCACTTTTTCCATAAAAAAGCGGTTCCTTCAAAACCTGTAACACGTATTCTGCCGTGATAAGTGCAAATGTGGTATCTGCAGTCAAGCTCAAGCTGAGATAAAACTCTTTAAATTTTTGCGCCATCATGTATTTAATTCAGATGAAACTTTTTCGAAATTTAAAAAAATATATATTTCTCGTTCTCAAAAGACCATATAATTTTCTATTTAGGTAAAATACGTCACAAAGAGCCACCTGGTGGCGATTACTCAATTTTGTTAAAAAGTGCAAATACGACTTTGGTGCTTAACATGGCAGTATATGAAGTTTTCCAGAATTAATTTGCTTTCTTACATTGTTTTACTTTCTTTTACTTTTCAAGCACAAATGTATTTATTCTATTCCTAACTAATAGTTGTCTCTCACTTTGAAATAACCATGGAAATATAAAAAAGCGCAGCTCATGAATTTTTCGTGACTTGTGAACTGCACTTCGCAAATCATAAAACTGAAGAATACTACGCAAATGATATGTGATCCTCCCCTATTTTAGTACCTTTTCAGCATAAAGCTTCAAGATTGCCATGTAGAACTGAAAAAGGATGTGGGTTCTTCAGTTCCCTTCATCAACGTTCAACTCAGCGTTAGGTTTTTTATTTAAATATTGTTTTTTATTTAAATATTAAATATGTTTTGAAGAATTTCTACTATCTTCAAGAAAAGTTCATCATTTTCAATTCTTTATTCCGTCGCATTTCAATTTGACGGAAATCTAGCGCTTCTTCTATCAGCTTCTGACAAGTTCCACCTGACTTAGAACAACAATAAACTGAGCCGTAAACGCACCTTAAACTATGATCAATAAATGTTATATAATACATTGATTGTTTGAATTTTTCAGAAAAACCTAAGAAACCAAAAGACGAACCACCCACTTTCGTACAAACCTTCAGCGATGTAATTTGCTCAGAGAAAGATACTCTTACTTTAACTGCAAAAGTACAAGGAACGCCTACTCCAGAAATTGTGTGGTACAAGTGAGTATAATTATCATCAATTATTCTGTGTCAAATCAACATAACATTACCAGTCGATGCAAGAAAGTTCGTCTTGCACATATTAGTCGTGAATCGTTTTGCATACATTAGATATTATTTGGAAAAAACAATGACATGATTGAAAATATTAAAAAATGAACATAAGATTTCCTACAAAAACTGACTAAAGCGTTTCCGTAAAAAAATGCGAGAAAAGTGTATAAATAACGTTATTGAAACACTAATCGTTAAAACATTATACCGAAAGCAGTTTTAAAGCTGCAGTGTCAGTAAAAAACTAAATACACAACATCAAAGATTGCGGCTGAACGTTTCTTGATAATGTCATTATTGATTTTTAAGAATGCATCAGTCAATTTTTCAGTGTAATTTCATGAGCAACACTCAATTGTATTTTCCCAAATGTCTCACTATTTTCAGGGGTTAACATGGTGGAAAAATAAATTTGCTTTATTTCAATTAAAAATTATTAGTTGTATTAAATAATTTGTTTTAATATGTTCATTCATTATTTTCCATGAATTTTATTGCTATATCAGCTACTTTAAGTCGGCGCGGCCGGGGGAAATTAATGGTCAACAATTTTGACTACCAGGTTGCCAATTTTTGTTTAACCCATTTTGCTATTTCATTCTTTTTTTCAGCAGTCTATGCCAAATTGCATCGGGAATCAATGAAATACGGAATTTAACTTCAGATACGCTATTTGATTTAATATTTCGGGCCCTACGATTATACAACTATCATGTCAATCACATGATACGTCAATTAGAAGCAGAATTGATTAATTCGTTTCACAGAAACTAAAACTTTTTTCAACCATTTTATTATCTGTTCTTACATTCAGTACACAAATTGCTAAAATACTTGAAATATTAATTAGCAAATGCCCTATAATACTGTAATATATAGTTTCAATTGGAAGTAAAAACATATGCATTTATCCTCTTTTGAGACGTAGACATTATCTTATAAAACTTTCGGTGAACTTCTAACCAAAAATAGTTTTTATCTTTTAATTCTGTTGTACACTTTCATTAAAAGCATAATGTGCGTTTGGATTCAATTGAATATTGCAGTGGAATTAAACATTTGTGGAACTTCATTTTAAACCACTGCGTGTCACATTTTAACTTATTAGTTTAACATTTAATTTGATGTTTGGATTCATTCACATTTTTTTTTACCTCACTGTCCGAAATACTTATGAAAAAATCCAGTTAGTGTCTAGATATTTGAGGAGATAAAAATCACGATAGTATATTTTCTTTTCAAACAAACTTTGAGTGCAATCACGTGCATTTAATTATTGATTAAAATGACTGCATGTCAGCATATGAAATTATATCCTTAAACACAGTTTTTTATTTTACTGTGAGTGTCAATTTACGAAATTTTTATTTATGTTTTCTTTCTCTCACAGAGCTTCCTCCTGACTTCAAAGGCGAAATGAAAGACGTTACTGTTGCCAAAGAACAAAGTGCTTCCTTCCAAGTTGAACTGACGAAAGGCGATGCCCGGGCTCGGTGGTATAAAAATGGTATGTGAGCAAAAACTATAAACAGACTTCATTGTCAACCATAATTTATACGATCCTTCCCTGAATACACTTATACGATTCTTATTTTAAATATAATATTTATGATGCTAAATATTAACAAATTTTAACAATTATGTCTCAGATATTTCCTTTTTTAGTTGTTCTAAAATATTACATTGCCTCTTTATCTCATTTAAAAAGTAAAAACTCTCATGTTTTTGCCGAAACAAACAAAAATGAAAAGAACGTTATTACAGCAAAAAAAAATTGGGAATTGGGAGGACAAATTTGTTTTGGGATTACAAGAAGCCCTTTTAACACTGTATAAAGAAATTAGCTAGATGTTGAAATAATCTGAGTAAGTACGAGGTTTCACGGAGGGGGGGGGGGGTCATCGTACAGCAAATTTTGTTGCGTATTGGCAAAGAAGTTTCTTGTAGCTCAAAAATGTTTTTGCAATAGCCTTTTTATTTAATTTTTGTGCTTTATTGAGATTGCTTTTGCCATTTTGTTTCCTTACTTTATTCACTGTTTTGACATGGTGGAAATCTAATTAAATCTTTCCCAAAATTATATAGGTTTCTGAAACTACTCCTACTACATTTATTAACATTTAAGAAGTATCTCAATGATATGCAAAGTAAATACCAGTAATTGTCAGTAATACCAATAAAGTTAATGTTATGTTGTATGTGGTTTGAGAAGTGCAAGGAACTGAACTAACTGAAATAGGAAAAGTATGTTTTTGCTATCTCATAACGGAAAATTTTACAGCGATCCATTCTTGTCCTCTTTTCCTATACAATATGTGATATTTAGATTGCTTCCAAGGATTTATAATAATTTTAGTTTGTGATGGAAACTGTCAAAGAAAAAAACATTTTTATTTGTATAATTTATAATTAATATATATATTTTTTCTTACAGATAAAGAAATTGAGTTCAGCGAACATGTTATGCTTAAAATTGAAGGCAAGCGGCAGAAACTCATTATCTACAACGCAAATTTTGAAGATGCTGGAAATTATACATGTTGGGTTGGAAATAAAAAGAGGACAGCAAAATTAAGTGTTGAAGGTAACTTTTGTTAATTCTTTATTAGTAAAGGAAAAGTGTCATTATATGGCCCGAATCCTTATTATGTGTATAAAATATACGTTATTGTTGCCTCCTCTGGTAGAATTTTAAACGGAATTTAAACACAATTATATAAAATTGCTGAATGTTATTATTCGGTTGGTTTTTATTGAGAAACATGGACTATTGGGAGGGTCCGGAATACTTCTTTGTGCATTTAATTTTAACCTGTTTATATAAAAAGCATAGGTGCAAAATTATTTATAACAAAGTATGCAGCTTTCACTTTTGCGCAAGCAGAAATATTTGATCACTTTTTCTCAATATCAATTTGCATTCAATTTTCTACTTTCGGGCAGAATTAAAACGTAACGCTTTAAATTAACATCTTTAATGCATCTTTATGTTTTGTAAAGGGCGGCTTTAATTTGCTCAGTGATGACAAGATTTTTGGAGACTTAAATTCAAAGGTGTCCCTATTTCTCATGACCATTTCTCCTTCCAGTTTACTTTTAGTAATCCAGGTGTGCTTAGAGCTTTTTTAGCTCAGTTGAATCCTTTACCACAACATCTGTAGTACGTATAGGTCATACTGTAACAAATTCCTGTCTGAATCGATTACATCTTTTGGATAGCTACTCTAAAAGAACTAGAGAAAAGGATTGAGAAACTCAAAAATTTATTCTTTTAAAATGTCCTCCTATTTTTTCTGATGTAAAAATTTAAAAGTTCTAACTCTGTGAGGAATAACGCTTTCTTAAAGATCTTGCGAAATAGTGGGTTTTGGTCAGTGGCAGCATTGATTTATTTGATATACAAAGTAATCATCCAAGTTTTCAAGTAATAGTCACGCTGTTTATTCCAGAAGTTCGTAAAAAGAAGGAAAATACATTTGTGAGTTCGTTATTTACACTGTAAAAATTGAATGTTATTTTTACAGTGTAATACAGCTAATTTATAGTAACAAACTAAAAATTTACTAATTTTACAGTAATAAACTGCAATATTGTTCATTTTATACTAATAAACTGTAAAATTGCGGCTTTACAGTAATAAACTAAAATTGCTAATTTTACAGCTCATTACTGTGCATTTTACAGTTTTAAACTGGAACCTCTCCTGCCAGTATAATACTGTTATTTTTACAATATAGTACAGCTAACTTTACGGCAATAAACTCTAAAATTGCTAATTTTACAGCAAAGAACTGTAAAATTGCTTGATTTATGTTTTATTACTGTACATTTTACAGTTTTAAATTGGAACCGCGGCTGCCAATACTATACTGTAAAAACAACGGTTCATTTTTTGCAGTATAGTGCTCATACTTTTACTACAGCACTACAACTATGAATATTCAATTCAATTTCATTTTTTAGCGCCAACTGTGGAATTCACGACCAAATTGCCAGAAAAGATGACTGTTCCTCAGGACACTGACGTCAGCTTCACCGTGGAGCTCTCGCGACCTGACGTTCCTGTGAAATGGCTGAAGGACGGAGAGCCCGTTCCTGAGAAGGAAAAGGAGAAGTTCCAATTTGTCAAAGACAGGAACGTCTACAAGATGGTAGTCCGGAGAGCGCAGAAAGACGACGCCGCTGAATATAGTTGTGTAGCAGGAAACGTAAAAACAACAACCAAATTGCAGGTGCAAGGTAAGTTTTTCCCTTTTTTTTTTGATCAATATTATCCACCAGGGTTCAATGCTCTTGGGCCATGTGTACAATATTTATTTCAAGGAAGAGAGGAATATTTACTTTAATTTGTGTTTTCGTACGGAGCTAATTTAACCTCAAGTCCAAAAATGGCAATTTTTTTGTTTATTACTCCATTGTACATAGAATCTTCTCCCTCTTTGAGATATAATAACGTAACTTTATTTCAAAAGACCTCAATAATCAGTTAGCAGCGCTATAAGAGAGCGAATCCCGATATTTGCATAAACCACAGAACTGGTTTCATTCCTTCCTGCAAAGTAGTGATAGTGTGAATTACGTTAGTCTGGTTTTGAGATAGAGGTGTTATAGTGTTTTTAAAAAAGTTCCGTATGGTACTGTGAGATTTACCACTTATAATGATTTTTCATTACAAAAAAAATTTATATACAGTAATATTCAAACCTTATTACTAATATTTATAATCAATTTTTCAAAAACATAAAACTCATTTCTTGTTTTTATACCAAACTTATTTAGAGTTATTCACATTACTACCGTTCCGTCCGAATGACGGTGGTTTTTCGGACGGAGGTGAAAAATTTCGAGCATTCGCAGTAGCTCCGTCCTAAATTCACGTGACGGTATTCCCCCCACAAAGGATAAAGAGCTCGCACCTAGCAAGAGCCAATGAAATCTCTAAAACATCGGACGCCTCTCGGAGTCGACATCAAGCATTCTAGAACGGTGGTAAAAACCACCGTTCGGCGTGCTGTCATTTCAACGGATTCCTAAAACCAGTTTCACAGCGAAAAATTCGGTTCGGATGGTTGGAGCGGTCGTCATGTGAATAACGCTTTTAAGAGTTACATCGTATTTTTTCTGCTTACCAATATTTTGGGTTAAATTCGTATCCGTTCCCCCCACCTGCAGAGGCTCATGCCGAATTCACCCTGAAACTCCGAGACGTCGTGGTGCGCGAGAGCGACACGGCCACCCTGCTGGTGGAGGTGACCCGGGAGACGTTCGAGGTGAGGTGGATGAAGGACGGACAGACGCTGAAGCCCACGGACAGGGTCGTCATGGAGAAGGAGGGATGCAGGAGGAGGCTCATCATCAAGGACACGCACCTCGAGGACAGGGGCATGTACTCGTGCGTCTTGGAGGAGAAGATGAGCTCCTCTACGCTCACGGTTGAAGGTATGTTTGAAAATTTCACCGCTCATATGCCAGTCTATTGTATTCCGAGAAAATGTGCGGTATGTTCTCTCATTGTAAAAAAATGCAGATGGAAAGCAAATTGGCTTCAAACCACCTTTTAACAATAAAATAAATGTCTGCTTTTTGAAGTAATTCAAGCACAAATAGTCTAAACGGCATTTTTTTTTTTTTTTTTGCAAAACGAAAATTTCATAACCATTACATATACCCTAAAAAGAGGGTACGTTTCTCCAAATGTGTTTTCCAAGCTGCAGAATTGGTTGCATGTATTAATAAAAAGTATATCCTCGTTTTGAGAATGCAGCAATGAATTTCCGTTCATTTCCATTTTAGTGTTTTTAGTAAGTGAACTTTTCACTTTAAGGTACATCAACGTAGAATTTTAATTTGAACGATGTACAAATGGATATTAAATTCAAAAGTATATAATGTATTTGAAAAAATAAAGAACCTAAGATACAGAGTCACTTGCAAATAACTACTTTAACCCACTAATACGAGGCTGGTTCAAAAAGTTTTTAGACTTCACCATCAAAAATAATTTTTTTACAAAACTTGCTCACAATTTTTTCGAAATATAACCCTTTAACTGCAATCCACTTGTCCATTCGGGAAAACTAGTCTTTAAATGGTGATGACCAGTCATCTTTACCTGCTGATTCCGATATTCTGTGACAATTGTGGAAAGCCAAGAAATGAACTAATAGACTAAAATAATATGTAATTTTAAAATTCAAGGTTTTTTCAAGGGCTAACAAAAACTATTGGAATGTTTAAAGCAAAGAAAACACGTCGTAAGATTATGGGCTTTTTTATTACAGCAACTCGACTCATATAACTTTGTGTTTGTTCAATTTCAGCTACTCCACGCATAGTGTCTGAGAAACGGCATTTCAAGGGAAAACGCGGTGGCAACGTCATCGTCGACGTGGAATTCTTGGCCCTGCCTCAGCCAAAGATAGAATGGTTCTACAAGGGCAAGCCCATCACTCCGGACAAGAAACGATCTGTGGAGAACTACGGGAACAAGACTGTGGTCACCATCAAGAAGGTGGACGACGCAGATGTTGGAAATTACACTCTCAAGCTGACGAACAAGTGTGGGGAGTGCAAGACAGATTTCCAAGTTTCCATCATAGGTAAAAATAATCTTTTGAAGTGCTGTATCTGTAAATAATTGATCCCCAGGCAACTCAGGCGGTCTTTAAAGCCTTCATGAATCTTTTTAAATGGTTGTTAAAACTTTAAGTCATTTTTCAACGTTTAGAAAACGAATTGGGTACATTACAATCAAACTAAATCAATATATCTTAGCTGGTTAAAGTATATTTATACCATATATTCAACCAAATTATATGACAATACCAAGTTTTTTTTTTTTTTTGGCCTCTCACGCCCTAAGGGGCGGGATCAAACCCGACTCCAATTGGTAGATTTTCAAGATGCAGAAAATGAATAGCGTCCATTCGTATAATTATGTGACATGTAAAAGATTCATCGAGTACTCGTTTGGCAAAATTAAATTCCTAGTACAATTTTGCATCAAATAGAGCCCAGGTGCCTCCATCTAGTAGGGAAACTAGGCTTCAAAACTCTCGTGGTAATGGCATCCTGCTGATAGCGGTGCCATACGAGAGAATGGATGCCGGTTTCGGGGTCACTAGGTCTGCAAATGGTTAGTAGGCAGCGTAGTCCCATTAAAAGAAACTTTTAGAAAACATTTAAATTTCATCCAAAATCTGGCTTTTTTCCTTTTTTAATTATATATAAATGAATTCAATAATAAAAATGTGTGACGCTATATACACTTCAGGAACCTAGAAGCAAAGGAGTGAAAGTGGTGTAAGTTCCAAACTTTAATATTTGAAAAAAATAGTACAAATCAAGGAAGAAACTCTTTTCATCTTTGGAGAGTAGCCCTCGTATTCGCTACTTTACACCATGATTCAGAAACCGTTTTTAAGGGAGTCCAAGGGTTTAATCACACGTTTTACTCAAAACTTTACAAAGTCCGTTTTTTTCACTCTATCATTCATACCTGCATTTTAAATGTGAAGAGTGGTTATGACCAGACATACTTTACACGTGCTTTGTAACGTAACCGGAGAACATTAACACCTACGTCTACTGAAGGCAAATAGCAGCAATGCAATGCAGCATTTCTTTTTAAAAAAGCAGCATAGCAATAAATGACACATTGAAAAGGAATAAAAGGCAACTCCAGAAATTATGCCTCCAACAAAACCATTCACAACAGAATCTATGATTGTAGGACATGCAAAGTTTTGTTTCTTGAACAAAGGTTTGAACTACAGCAGTATAAAATATTTACAGACAGTTTTCAAAGCGCAAAACAAATATAGTACACTGAGTTTTTAAACAACTCTTTAAATTTCGGAGGACAACACTGGACCTGTAGTACACCGAAGTGTATTCTATCGGAATTCGAATAGATATTGAAGAAAAACATAACTCAGGTTGCATTCTATTCATTTATTGTTGTAAATAGCCTATAAATTAGTTCTTGCGTAACTCTTTCTTTCTCATACAGATAAACCGAAGCCTCCGAGTATGCCGACTGCTTCTGAAATCGGTGATACTTCGCTCACCCTTAGCTGGAAGGCTCCGGAGAGCGATGGTGGCTCCCCCATCACGAACTACATTATAGAATTCCACGACAGGAGCACTCTGCGCTGGTCTACGTACAACGAGAACTTTGTCATTGATCAACCCTTCACGAAAGGTATTGATAATTATTCTACAATGATGTATTTTATTTGCAGAAAAATTATCAACAGTTATTAATGCACTTTTGTTAGTTTCACATGTGGGTTTGTATGTTTGTTTGTATGTATGTATGCATGTAACTCTGAATAAAAGATAAAATTCATTCTTTGCAAATATAAAAGTAATATATTCAATACTATTATTAATACTATATGCTAAACTATATTACATATTGATGTATTTATAAGTGCATCTAAAAACGTATTTTTTAGTTTTTTAAAACTAGTTTAAAGATTAGTTTGTAGAAAGTTATTCTCAAAAGTATGATTAAAGTGTTTCTATGACTCTATGCAAGAAGTTTTAAAAGTTTAAAATGATTATGAAAGCAGCGCAAATTAAAATTTAAAATAGTGATGGAAGTTCAAAACTTTTGAAAAGAAATGGGTTATACTACAAATAAAAGTTAGCTTCCTCGTTATTTTCGCAAATAAAAGCGGCCCGGTACGTTAAAGTTCAGAAGTGAAATATGCTATCAAAAAAAGGGCGCCACTAATTGTGAATCATGAAGTAAAGTATTTATTAAGTGAAAAATGATCCAAAAAGCTTTGTGTTAAAATATAATTGAAGTTAAAAATCAACGTAAATAAAGAACAAATAGGTAGAAAGTAAAGCTTTGTGTTAAAATATAATTGAAGTTAAAAATCAACGTAAATAAAGAACAAATAGGTAGAAAGTACAGCAAATAGCTATTTCAAGGCTACAGCGGAGCCTCTTCCTCAGTGCAAAAAGCTCAGCACACAACATGAAAGTTGTGAGAGAACTGAGCGCGAACCACATGGACACCGGTATTTATACCAAATGGGTCAGTGCGCTTGAATTTATTGTTTATGCACAATTAATGTACGTAGGAATGCATCGTGTGTGAGGATCTCTAAAGAGAACAAATGATTTTCTTTAAGTATTCAAAACAATCGTCCATTGCATAATTTTTATCGAAATTTTATTCTGAGCAAAATATTAAAACATTATGCACTTTGCCTCATCACTAAGTTTTGATTCACAAATGAACAAATTTCATGCAAAACAAAAATTAATCTTTTCTCAGAAGACCCTGATTTTTTTTTTTTTTTTTTTTTTTTTTGTCACATTTGAAAAAAAAGTATAAAGAAATAAAATTCAATTTTCCAAATTTGAAATAAAAATAATTACATTAATTTCAGTTTCAAACGAAATATTTTTCAAGCTTTTCCGGGTTTAATAACTTAATTTCCGTTCACAAAATTTCCCACAAGAAGACTAAACTCGCAAATTTCATTCATTTATTTTATTTTTACCATTGTACATAACTCGATATTGTTTCAAAGCAATTTTTTAGGTCCACTAGTAGTAAAGCAGTTAATTGTTATAGGACAGGAAATAACTTAATGTAATTTCTTTGTATTTATATCATTCTTCCATTTCCTTAGTTTTCGCCATCCTTCAATTTTCTTTCCTAAACGAGAAACGTGTAGCAGAACTTCCAGTGAGCGATCTGTTCTCTGTTTCTTTGCAGATATAAGACAATACATTTTCCATTCCAATTTTAAAATAAAAAGAAACATTTTGTTTCGTTAGATACGACATTGACTTCGCATCTCTTTATTTCCAGTGGATAATCTCAAGGAAGGAGATGAGTACATGTTCCGAGTTATTGCTGTGAATGAAGTTGGAAAGAGCGATCCTTCACCTGGCACAAAATATATTCTTGTTCGCGAGCCAAAAGGTAAGAAGTATTCCTATCTTAACCCATTAATGCCTAGCGTCCCTTTTTAGGGACGGTCCAAAAAAAGGTCTGAATTTCCCCAAAATGAATATTTCAAACAAATAATAGTGCTCAATAATAGTGGTTAGGAATTAGTACCTTGGTATTGTTTCAATTCGTTATTAACAGAAAGCAGCACATAATCATTGTAAAGTGTGTTCTGTAGCAGTTTTAATTTGATCTTTATCAAAAATGACATCATTAACAATCTCAAGAACAAAAAGCTAAGTTTTCAAAGTTATTCCCAGCTTCCTAGTTTTTGTTAATTGCTGATTTTATTTCTTCTTATAAAATGTCTTTTTAAATATTATATCATGGGCGGAAAAAAAATTAGTAAAAAAAGTATGTACCCTCTGGTGTGTATCGTAACTTTTAAAGAACGATTCTTCTTTCCTTAATAAACAAATTATTTTTTACATAACATTTTTTTATTATTTTTCCTGTCCATTAAACATTGTTCGTAACCAGTATACAAAATATCTTCGGGGAAAAAATGTCAGGCACTAATGAGTTAAGATGATTAAGGCCTTTTAGTTAGCAATTGTATCAAACTGTGCTTTAGAAATCATTAAAAGCATAATCTTAACATAATCTAACCATTATTTAAGTTTCATTCAATACATGAATACATATGTATTTTTAGAAATCTTTCAGATTTGCGTGAATATGTTTTCCATTTACGTTTTATATAGTCCAACCTCGAAAGGAGCGCCTAGCATCGTTGAAGCGGTGAACCGTTTTATTTCAAAAACGAATAACAACTTGGTTAAAAAAATGCACCATGGAACATTCGTCCGTTATTATCTTATTTTTCTAGAGCTGATAAAGAAGGGGAGAAAATTAAAAAAGGAAAAAAACATCAACGCAAACCAACACGTTAAATAAACGAACCCAGCAAAAAACAAAGCAATATCTCCTTACATTCCTCATATCTCTTTTCACTATCACACTTATTTTAGCAAATTTAGCAGTGACCTGAGGCATGTGCAAAAGCGCCCGAGGTCGCCCGAAAAATTCAAAACTTTATTTTCATTCTTGCCTTTTAGCTGGGGAACCACCTGCAGTTATCGAGCATTTGCAACCTATTGCTTGTGGTCTTCGAAAACCAGCAAAAATGAGCTGCAGAATAAGTGGACAACCTGCCCCCACTATAAAATGGTATGCACAGCTTGAAATTAGGTCCTTTGAAATTCATTTTTGAAACTACTGTGTTTAAGCGATTAACTGTTTCTTTTGAGTTTCCACTGTATAAAAAGAGGATAAGTGCTTTTTTTTAACTTGTGATTAACTGTATAAGCTTTTTTTAAAAGATAAACTTTATACATTAATTGATTTTTTTTTTTTTTTTGCATCTACTATTTGATTTTGAAATGGAAGCACAAAAGTATATAATTTAATACGTAGTTATCTGAAATTTTAAAACTTGGAAGTAAAAGATTTCCAAACAATTTTGGAAAACTAAAAAGATTTTGTAACTTTACAATTAAAAAACTAATTTTGAAAAAGTGTCTTTAGGTTAAAAATAAAGCATTTTTAAATGTAATTTAAAATTTTGAGTAGGCATTAAAATTGTAGTTTGAAGACTTTTATTATAGTTCAATACATCTTTTAGCTCACTTCAAAAAATTTGATATATTTTTTAAATTTTTTAGGCTTAAAAACGGAAAAGATTTAGTTATTTTGAAGAACTTGACATCAACATATGAAAACCAACTGGCAACGCTTCAGATAGCTGAAACTACTGAAAAATCTGCTGGAACGTATACTTGCAAAGCTACAAATCATTTGGGAACTGTTGAAACATCTACAGAATTAAAAATACAAGGTAGTTAAAATAAGTTTTTATTTGCAATGCGTCTTTCACAGGAAAAATCTTATAGGCAACTTTGCTTGGTATCAAATACGTAGCCAAAAAGTTAGGGCCCTGCTCCACATCAGCAGAAAACCGACCGAAACCGAAGGCAGAAACCGAAAATCCGGATACTTTCCATAGGAAAACTATTCAATCCATTTTACGTTTCTGCTTTAATTTTCTGCTTTACGTCAATGTGGAGCTTGGCCCTAAAATATTTTTTCCCTGCCGAAAAATC
Organism: Uloborus plumipes; assembly: GCA_038373865.1. Classification (NCBI taxonomy): domain Eukaryota; kingdom Metazoa; phylum Arthropoda; class Arachnida; order Araneae; family Uloboridae; genus Uloborus; species Uloborus plumipes. Next base: position 18,556 of record JAXGGA010011745.1, on the reverse strand, counting down.
AAACTTTAAGCCACTGTTTTTATACTTTTATTGAAATTTTAAAGTTTTTTATAAATTGTATTTCACCTTATTATTTTTTAATTTTAATTTTTTTTAATTTTTATATATTTATTTTTCATTTCTATTTTTTTTTAATTTTATTTATTTATTTATTTTTTAATATTTATTTATTTGTCTTTTTTTTTTTTTTTTTTACAGAACCTCCATCTGTGCAATTTGACGACAGCTTGAAGAACGTACGTTTGAAATCCTTCAGCGAATACGTATTAGAAGTCAAAGTATTTGGCTACCCAAGTCCAGAACTGGTATGGCTGAAAAATGGCAAAGTACTAGAATCAACAAAACATACTTTAGTCCAAATAAGGGAAAATTCTACGACAATTACCATTAGGAGTGTTGAGAACACTGACAGTGGAACGTACACCTTGCAGCTCAGCAATCCGGCAGGAACCCTTAAACAGGACTTCAAACTTTTCGTACTAGGTACGTGATAATTTTTTTAAGTATCATAATTTTGAGCATGTGTTTAATAAGGTGGGCCGAAAAAGACTTCTTTTTTTTAGTTCGATGATGGGTATTGCGGAAAAAGTGCAAGGGCGGATCCAGAAATGTTTCAATGGAGGGGCGATTGATTTTTCTTATTTATTTTCTGGTATGCAAACTGATTTACAAATATTTGTCGCTAAGGGTAAAGGATCCGGACTTCAATTCCGAAACATTTCCGGGTGAGCCCCTCAAATTTTCTTCCCCCAACTTCATTAAAACTCGTATAAAATAGATTCTTTTTTATCTTCAATATCGAAAAATTACCGGAGAGAGCCCTCCGAGGGAGGGGTGATCGCCCCCATCGCCCCTCCCTTGTATCCGCTTCTGAAAAGGTGCCATTTGGGGAGCAAATTGCACATAAAAAATTTGAAATTTTTTGGTCAATTTCTTGATCTGCCGTTTGAGAAAAAATGCAGTTTTTTTCGAGACTTTTAGCAAATTATTTTTAAAAAATTGCTTCTCTTTTCGATAACGGGTAGGGTGGAAAAGGCGACATTGGGAGCATAGAAATCCCATAAAAAATGAAATCTGTGATGTTATTCCTTTCTGTTTCAGAAATGCGGTTCTGAAACAGAACCTCATGTTTTTTATACCTTTTTAATAAATTTTGTCAAAACGTTAAAATGCTGTTTTCGGGATATTTCTCTTCAAATAGTTGCATTGTTTGACATGTATGATGCAATTTTAGATATTAGGTAAAAAAAAAAATTTTTAATTAATTTCCTAAAAATCTCAAAAAACTGCATTTTTTCCCAACTTCAACCCAATAGCGGCAGATTAAGAAATTGACCGAAAAAAATCAAATTTGTTGTGTGCACTTTTCTCCCCTAATGGCACCTTTTCCGCAATACCCATCATCGAAATATAAAAAAAAAGTCTTTTTCAGCCCACCCTAATTTTTAATGCATACACATAAGGTGTCTTAGAAAAGAACACGCCTTTTCTCTAAATTATTATTGATATTATTAAACTCCACAAGTGCTGAGGGTCAATTTGAGAAAAATGTAAATTTTAAGCCAATGTTTCTAACTAGGAAACCATACAATATTTAATAAGGAAAAAATAATAAATAGCAAATCAAAAGAACATAATGAACCATGTTTTTGGACGTAAAACGTAGTTATTGCCTTTGTGTTCCTGTTATCAAAATAGGAATTATAAAAGTCTGGCGAAATTTAGAGAAAACACTCTTAATTTAGCAAGTTTCAGTGAGTAATGCAAGACATTCCTTCATTTGGTGCTTTTCTTAAAATAAAGGCTGACTTTAAGACTGTTTCTCTCGATAACGGATAGAACTCGGGGAAAGAGTTTGTGCGTCAAAAATGTCTCCATGTGCTTTGTCGATTGCTAACTTTTCACATTATTACGCTATTTGTGGAGTTCCCTGGTAAATTGCCTATTTGTGGCTCTTGTTGAAAGTTCAAGCATCTATGAAAAAACTTTTTTAGTAAAGAAAGTGAACAGAAACAAGCCACTATACCATTTATTATTTTCTGATGCCTCCTTCAAAATATGTACAAGGCACAAGTATGCATGTCAAAAAAATATTTTTTTTAATCCATTTATCACGCTCGATCACGTAAGAATACAGGTCTTCAACATAAATTTATTACTAATGCTATGCTGGATATTACATGTGCTAGCAGTCAAATATTGCTAAAAGTTCAAGAATATTCTTCTTTTAAGATTTTAAATCCAAAGAATCAAAAAACACTTGTACTTGAGTAATACAGAAAGACCACGAAGAAAAGACACTTGTCAATCATTTGAGAAAATTAGTCAATTCCTTAAAATATATAAAGAAGGAAGAAAGGAAGTGTGTCTTACTTATACGAATTTAACGACATAATGGCAATATATTCCCCCCCCCCCCCTCCCATAATCTTAATATATAAAAACTACGTGTCCCTGTGTTTGTGGCCAATGGACTCCTCAATTACTGAACCGATTGTAACTAAATTTTGCACGCAGTTTCAGTTTGGTCCAACTTAAATGATAGGATAGTTTATATCTCAATTTAGGACCGCAATGTATTTTTAATTGCAAAATATGTATTTAGCTACCAGCTTTTCTGTGTTCTTGGCTAAACCTTTTTACTAAGCCTTTTTACTAAGCCTTTTTTGACACCTCCATGGCTGAGCGACATAAAGCACACGTTCTGACAGCTTCCGAAGCGCAGTAAACAGGTAATATCTTAATATATAAAAATTACGTGTCCCTGTGTTTGTGGCCAATGGACTCCTAAGCTACTGAACCGATTGTAACCAAATTTTGCACGCAGTTTCAGTTTGGTCCAACTTAAATGATAGGATAGTTTATATCTCAATTTAGGACCGCAATGTATTTTTAATTGCAAATTATGTATTTAGCTACCAGCTTTTCTGTGTTCTTGGCTAAACCTTTTTACTAAGCCTTTTTTGACACCTCCATGACTGAGCGACATAAAGCACACGTTCTGACAGCTTCCGGAGCGCAGTAAACAGGTAATATCTTAATATATAAAAATTACGTGTCCCTGTGTTTGTGGCCAATGGACTCCTAAGCTACTGAACCGATTTTAACCAAATTTTACACGCAGTTTCAGTTTGGTCCAACTTAAATGATAGGATAGTCTTTATCTCAATTTAGGACCGCAATATATTTTTTATTGCAAATTATGCATTTAGCTACCAGCTTTTCTGTGTTCTTGGCTAAGCCTTTTTACTAAGACTTTTTTGACACCCCCATGGCTGAGCGACATAAAGCACACGTTCTGGCAGTTTCTGGAGCGCAGTAAACAAGTAATAATCTTTCTTATAATATATAAAAATTACGTGTCCCTGTGTTTGTGTCCAATGAACTCCTCAGCTACTGAACCGCTGTTAACCAAAATTTGCACGCAGTTTCAGTTTGGTCCAACTTAAATGATAGGATAGTTTTTATCTAAATTTAGGACCGCAATATATTTTTATTGCAAATTATCTATTTAGCTGCCAGATTTTCTGTATTCTTGGCTAAAATTCTTTAAACATACCCGGAATGCCACCACATAATCTGCGTTTAAAGATTGGTTTACCAATAGTTCTTCTACGTAATTCAAATCCACCGAGATTATGCAACGCGTTATGGTACGCGTTTAGTTATCAAAAAAATCACCGGGAACATTATTGAGGCAATCATTTTGACTGGCAAGTTTAAGGATGAAGTAGTTCTGTTGCCATGTATCCCAATGACACCGTCAGAATCTTCAAAACCCTTAAAAGGCTACAGTTTCCCGTTCGTTTGGCTTTAGCCATGTCCATTAATAAGTCCCAAGGACAAACAATGTCAATTTGCGGTTTATATTTAGAAAATCCATGTTTTTCCCATGGGCAACTATAGGTCGCTTGCTCCCGTGTGGGAAAACCGTCCAATCTATGTTTGTTTACAAGAGACAGATTAACAAAGAATATTGTGCACCGATTAGTGTTGAGTTAAACTGAAATTAAAAATGCTTATATTTCAAAAAATAACAAATAATATTGGTTAATTATCTACCCTACCTACATTATTAAAAAATAAAATGTTAAATTAAATAAAATGTTATAATAGCAATTAGCAAATTTTAATTTAACTCAATTGTTACAAGCTTGAATATAATATTTCTAAGTACTAAAATGCTACATTTTGCGTTGATTTTTTGTTGCTAGCAAACTTTTGTTGTTGAAATTTTTGTTCAATTGTTTTCATATTTTGATCTCAAATTCATATTTATATAAAGTTGATCTCTATTACGGTAATAAATTTTTTCGTTTCCATTGAAACATTTTAGTTTAACCCATACCTTAGCCACAGCAACGCGTGGCCGGGTCAGCTAGTTTTTTATAAAAAATAAGGATTCTGTGACATCGTTTGCTTCGATGAGTGAAAGTTCTAGAAAATATTACGAAACTGTAAGAGCACTCTTCGCAAAACAGATGTTTTTGACATTGGCAGTTGTATTTGTTAATTTTCATTTGTTTATTTGTTTATTAATTTTATTCCTATTATTGAAAGTTTTTATTTTATCTGTAGATAAGCCTCTGCCACCCGAGGGACCCATTACATTCCACAAAATCGACAAGACTTCTGTGACGATTGGCTGGAAACCCCCCAGCATAGGCGAATCAGAAGTGCTCAAATACGTCATAGAAAAGTGCGAAGTCAGAAGAAAAGTTTGGTTAGAGGTAAGAATAAGTCTTCTTTTTCGATGAAAATTTCTAAGTCCGAACTGTAATAAAAATTCATTAAAATCCACAGTTTTAACTAATATTTAAAAAGCACAATACAAATGAAGCTAGAAATTCCCTCGTCCCTCTAACTTGCATCCATTTAGTACATTTTCGTAGTTTTACAAATTCCTAAAAAATTAAGCAAGAAAGAAAATACAGTAAACTCTCAATTATCCGCGAGGGTCTAGCGAAAAAATTCTTAGTTAACTTTATTATTGTAGAATTTTAGTTAACTTTATAGAATTTATGTGCTTGAGAACCTCAAATACTAATATTTTTTCTGCTGTACCTATCGTCACTGTTTGCACACATCACATTTTAAGTATAAGGCAATTATTTTGAAGCAAACGACAATTTTTATCTTCTTTACCCCTAATTTAAGGTTTTTTTCGGACTATCCGCGATACGCGTGCCACCCAATTCCTCGGAAAATCGGGAGTGTACTGTAATATATTACATGATCTTATCATAAAACAGCTAAAATCATAGATAGCAGCTAAAATCATAGATTTTTTTTTTTTTTTTCAGTCACTTAACTCGTTTCAGTCATTTTGATGCCCAACTCGATTAGATTGTTTATATCAACTAATGAGAAATAATAATGATTCTAAGCTTGAAAAACGAAAAAGTACATTTGAATGAGTTAACGTGTGCATAAAAAAATTTAAGTCAACATTTTTCATTAAATTGTTGGCAGCCAAATTCTAAAAATAGCATTATCGCTTTGTCATTTACATTTAATCATGTCCCTTAGAATAAGTTACATTAATGTGTAATCATTTTTCATTAAATCAACATATTGTTTATTTCAATAACTATATCACTCCAGAAAACTACAACTTAAAACACTATTGTTCATACACTGATAGCTCTTTTCTTTTCAATTATATTTTTTAACTCTTGCAGGTGACAACGGTCAATTCCGATGTTCTAACGCAAGAAATCAAAGATCTGAGTGAGGGTATCGAATATGCATTCCGCGTTATCGCCACAAACGACTACGGTCGCAGTGATCCTCTCACATCTGATCCAGTTACACCAAAGAGCTTATTTGGTAAGATTTTTTTTTTTTTTTTTGTTTCTGGTTCAAACAAAACGATGCTTCAAAAATATTTCTGTTCAAATATCACTTTAAATATTTGTAGCAGAATAACATAAAAATGTAGTTTAAAATCCGACTTTTAAATTTAGTTTAACTCACAACAATCAAATGTTACAAAAATATGCTTTTGACTTCTTTCCTAAAATAACTTTCTTGAACATAAAGAAATATTTAAGTATATTTCTCTTAATCTCATCCCACTGAGTTTTAAAAATCAAATATATTCTTTAAAAATATTATTGCAATTACGTTTTCATACCTTATTTCTAAAGGAAGAACTTTAAGTGTATTTTTTTTTTCAAGCACCATGCGCAGAAAATAAATGAAAAAAAAAAAGATAAAAATCACCTGTCTAATTTGAATGTATGCCATGTATCTCCTAATTCATTCCTCTCCTCCTACTCCAGTAAAAGACAAGAAAAAAAATCAAAAAGATTGATGATAAAATTTAAAAGTTAAAAACCAAAATAAAAAATAAATAAATTTTTTTCCTCTAATCAATGTGAATGAACTCTTGCTTGATCAATAATCAAAGCTTTTTGATAAATGCTAACTCTGTAGACTATTTAGAAAACTATTAAAAGTGTTTTGCAAACATTTTGCGAACACAATAGAACATGACGATTTATTAGATTTATTTACAGGAACGATCGCTTTAGGGAGTTCATTATTTGTGATGAAATGTAAAAAAAAAAAAAAAAAAGAACGATAGACAAGAAAGTACTCTGCGAATAAACTGAATTTGATCTCAATTTAAAACAGGGCAGTGAAATTTTCATTTTGTTAACCTTTTTCATTAGTATTTCTGTAAAATATTTAGTCATTCTTAAACAAATAAATCGAAAGAAAGAATTACTAAAAAAAGTTAGAGTCGTTCCTTAATTTAAATTCTGATCTAAAAAAAATTCCTCCCAAAACCCATCACTAGATGCATATCAAGATCGTGTGGCAGTTGCAGCTTTTGTATTAACTTTCATTACTTATACTTTATCGGTGGTATATGAGAGAGCTAAGCTTTTATAATTGTTGCCAAAAGCAAATCATAACAAACTTAATTTTGTTAATAAAATTAGCAAAATAGTACCAAGCTGAACATAAGCAAGCATAGATTTATACATTTTGGGTTTTTGAAATTTTTTAAATACATCTTATCAATGCTTTTCTTGATTAAGTTAACAGTTTAAAAGTATTCTATACCCTGTTCGACGAGATCTAGTGGCTCAAAGTAAAATTAATTTCCCAGTCTCTCACTTTTCCACTGATGGTTGTCATAGTTACGGCGCTATGAACTTTTTTCCCACTTAGCTTTTGCAACAATCATTAAATGCAGATAGTTAAAATTGCCTTGTGCGTAAACTGTTATTCTATTGCAAAATCAACGTCCATAAAGCACAACTTTTTCTTGGAAATTTTTGCTTTGTTAATGTATGACTAGATTTGTTGGAAAACGTTGAGAAATAACTGTGACATTAGGATATACATAAAAGCGTAAGCCTAAATCGATAAACGTATAATAAATGAAATGCCTCAACAGCAGTGCATTAAAAAAGAGTGGAGCTGTTTTCTTTCGTACGTTTTCCATGGAGACGTCACACAATTTCTAAACTTGATACGCCTACTTAAAAGTAACCGAGTTTAAACGCTTTGTCTTGCTATGTTGCCGCATTAAACACTGATCCAGCTCTATCGTTTCCCAGATAAACCTCACGCCCCGAAGGGACCCTTCACCACTTCCAACATGACGGAGAGCTCCTTCACGCTCAGCTGGCTCGCCCCGGACAACGACGGGGGCAGCACCATCCTGGAATACATCGTGGAGAGGAAGGAGGCCTCCCGCAAGGCCTGGCAGAGAGTGGGCACCACGGACGGAAAGTCCCTCTCGATGGAGGTGGTCGGACTCAAGAAGGACACCGCCTACCACTTCAGAGTCTGCTGCAGGAACGATGTGGGACACAGCTCGTACTTCTCGCCCGAGGAGACCATCACGCCTGGACTCAGGATATGTAAGCTGACTGTCTCGTATTTGTTCATTGTACAATGTACACGTATACAGGGTGCTTCATATTGAATGGGACAAAAAGAAAACACGATTGTGAGTGTTGTAATTATTTAGAAAATTCAAATTTACCTCAAAACTACATTTATGCAAGTTTCTAAAGGTGTTCAATATGTGTCCCTCCGGTGACACGACAAATGTCTATAAGGTAATCAAGCTCCTGCCACACTCGCAATAGCATATCCCCTGTGATGGAGTTCAACACAGCAGAAATCCGCTGCTCAGTTCCTCTAAGTCCTGAGGAAGGTTAGGTACAAACATCTTGTCTTTAACGAAACCCCAGAGAAAAAAAAAAATCACTGGGCGTTAGATCTCAGGATCTCGCCGGCCAATGAATCAATGTTAAATCATTTTGACGTATTTGAAAAGGCACTACGCTTTCCCCTGATAGGCCATTTTGATTGACAATGCCTCTAATGGCGTGTTCATCATTCTATGATTTGTTCCTGTTACCAAATAAAAACTGTATGATTGTACTTGCAGAATAAATTTGTTTCGATTGAATAAACCTATTACGACAGTCACACTGCGCTATTCTTTTAGTCCCATTCAATATGAAACACCTTATAGTTTTGTCGTGTAATTGTTATGCAGTTTTGTATCAACTCAGGTTAGAAATCCATGTACCAATGGATTCCCTGCCATTACGCCATTCTAAGTAATTAACGTGTGAACTGGTGTACGTCAAAAACTCACATTACCCAACTTTGTCTCTAAAAGGATCTCAAGGCTCTTAAACAAAATTGGGTTATGTGCTTCCTGACCTACGCCATATCACGTCCGGGTCAACAATATGTGGTGCTCAGATCTGGGTAGCAAAGTGGGAGATCCGTGTCCGTGGTGGTTTTGATCCACGAACCTTCTTTATCGAAACCCAGTGCTTTATTTCTAAGCCAGAAGGTGCTCAAACTCTTGAGGGGGGGGGATATGTGCTCTGTGACGTAAGCCACATGGATCAGCACACCAAAGATGGTTTTTAACTGTCCCAGTCGCCTTCCTCTTATTCTTTTAAAAAGCTTGCTCCATAATTAAGAATTAACGGGTTTTCCATTAATAATGCCTTTGTGCGGAGAACGGTTTAGTGAAGTTTAGACAGTTTGTGACACATTAGAGGGAGTTAGTAGCAAGAAATGTGATATTACGCTCTTTTTTTATAAGAATATGTTTATGAAAAGTAGCCAAGGGGAAGAGGGGATCAAAAATGCTGAATAAAAGTGTGGCATCATTCATGGACAACTTTTAAGATAAAAGAGAAAGTCAGAGACATTCATACTACCCAAGCCAATGGAAAAGCGTGTGAAAATCTTTTGACCACACTTATTTATGAAAGACTTCCAAGAAACATCCCATTGGTAAACTTGTTGCCACTTCTCATGCCTTTTAATATGAAGACATCACACTGTGCCCTCTGTTCTTTCGGGGGCTTTATGAATTTAATCATGTTTCAATGTGTCCACATTAATAATAAATCTAACACGTAGCGTTTTTTTATATTTTTTTCTAGCACCTCCTTCTCCTCCTGTTGGTCCGCTCACCGTTGTCAACATGACAAACAAAACCCTAACACTCAGTTGGAAACCTCCAGCCACTACTGGTGGAGCAGATTTGACTGCCTACATTATCGAAAAACGGGAGTCGACCAAAAAATCCTGGAACAGGTTGGAGACATTAGAGCCCAATGTCACTACTTACACTGTTCAGAATTTGACAAACACTAAGGAATACTTCTTCCGGGTGTTCGCTGAAAATCCTGCTGGACTCAGTCCTCCATTGGAGTCGGACAAGGCAATCAAACTAACATCCACAGCAGGTATTTTTACTTCTTAATCTACCATGTAGTCAATGGATTTAATTATTTTATATTAATAACTGATGAAAAAAAATGAAAGTAAAGGAATATATTTTTAAAAAGTACTAATTTATATCGTCCGTCAGTCTGATTGTAATAGATTATTTAATGTCGAAAATTCGTGATTTTTATCATATTAACCTCTATGACTCCTCATGCTAAATTGTGCATTCTTGGCACAAGTTTTACGAAAGGATTTTAGAAAATAGTGAAATTTATCTCATATAACGCCTAGCTATCCTCTATAAAAAAAGATTCTGCCTTTACAAAAGTCGTCCCCAAAATTGCTGTCCGATATAATCACCCATACTATTTCGTCTGTTTTTATGAAGAAACAAGCCTTTAAAATGCAAATAAACGAATTTCTGTCAAAATTAACGCTTAAAAGTAGTATTAAATCCATTTCTTAGTTTTATTAATATTTTTTAACTAAGAAAAACTGCAAAATGATAAAAAAAGAAGTAATTGTTACCTAATTAATATTGAAATGAAATTCATTAAAAAAATTGCATTCGCTAAAACATCAGGTATTTTTGCATTATCTCATACCACTTTAAAACTGTGCCCGAAAAGTATATCCATTTTAGTTGAAAATTAACTTGCAAGTAATTACTACTGCAATAAATGTGGAGCTTACTTCTTAATATGAGCTGTCTTTAACTTTTCTAATGGTTGACTGAATCTATAAATTGACATCTTTCAGAGCCAATGTACAGACTTCAGTCAATTCACGGAAAAAGCTTTTGGGTAACATATCGGCAAGAAGCTGATTAAATCAAAGCCCAGAGCCATAATACAAGCCTCCAAAACTAATTGAAATAGTTGTAATTTTATTTTCTGATTTAACAAGAAGTTCTGTCAAGAACTAAACGAGCCTACTTTCCCGTACATCGACCTCGGTATTCTAGCATCAAATCAATATTCTCTTGAATATCTGAAACAGAAAATTATGTCAAACATACCTTTATAGCACTTAAAGCTGATTTCTAAAAGCAAAATATACCCCTCTCATCAGATGAAATGGACACGTAAAAAGTAAATAAACGAGTAAATAAAGTTTTGTCGCACCTTTTAAAGAATGTAACTGTTATAGTTCTTCCGTAGAAAAATTTCACAATCGTTTTCAAAAGAAAAAAAATAAATAAAATAAAAGTACAAAGAACATCAAAACACATTTTATCAAAGAAAGAAAAAAAACCTCGTTCGTTAATAAAATGTCTCGAATTTTATTTTTAATCCGTTGCCAGTTGTTAAATATAAATAAAGAATAAAATGCTCTAGTAAATGAGCAATTTTGTAATCAAAAAAAAATATCGTCTGCCAAAAAAATAAATAAATAAATAAAAATAATAATAATTAATTAAACAAAAAAAAGAATAAATAAACAAAAAATCGTTTGCCCAGTGAGTCATTTTTTTCTGAGCCTGCATTTCCGCCATGTTTGCGGAGTCGGAGTCGGAATCAGAGTCCTCACAGAAGATTTTTCAGAAAAGTACTTAATTTTTTATCAAAACCGTTTTCTTACAAAGTTAGTTTGAAGGAAATCCGCCTTTAAGTTCAGAATCAACATTCAATTTAAATTTCCCAGTAGGCGCTCATGTTAAAAATTTTTCTGAACGGTTCATCATTGAACGAAAAATGGTTCAAATTGAAAAGTGAAATATGGGAATGAGTCTCTCCGAGATCTTTCGAACAAAAAAAGTTTATTCAATTCAGACGGTTCACTTAAAAGTTATTAGGTGGAGAAAGGTTGCTTGAACGGTTCAATGTTGAACGAAAAAATGTTCACATTGAAAATTTAAATACGGTAATGAAGTATCCTTGCCGAGATCTTTCGAACAAAAAAAAGTTTGTTTAAATCGGACTGTTCACTCAAAAGTTATTAGGGGTGAGAGCTTGTTTGAACGGTTCAATGTTGAACGAAAAATTGTTCAAATCGAAAATGTAGATACGGGAATGAAGTATTCTTGATAAGATCTTTCGAACAAAAAAAAAGTTTATTCAATTCGGACAGTTCACTTAAAAGTTATTAGGTGGGGAAAGGTTGCTTGAACGGTTCAATGTTGAACCAAAAATATTCAAATTTAAAATTTAAGTACGGTAATAAAGTATCCTTGCCGAGATGCTTCGAAAAAAATTGTTTAAATCGAACTGTTCACTCAAAAGTTATTAGGGGTGACAGCTTGTTTGAACGGTTCAATGTTGAACGAAAAATTGTTCAAATCGAAAATGTAGATACGGGAATGAAGTATCCTTGAAAAGATCTTTCGAACAAAAAAAAGTTTGTTCAAATCGGACTGTTCATTCAAAAGTTAGTATCGCGGGACCGGTTGTTTGAACGGCTCAAAGTTGAACCAAAAATCGTTCAAATCAAAAAATCAAATATGGGAATGAGCTGTACTCGCCGAGATCTTTCCAACAAAAAAAAGTTTGTCCAAATCGGAATGTTCATTCAAAAGTTATTAGGGGGGGGGGGGACAGACAGACCGACCGGCCGACAGACCGACCGACACACAAATTCCCCATCTCAATACCCTACTTTCAAATTTTTAATTTTTCGATATTCATTTTACCTCTTTATTTTTTTAACTTGGCGATATTTTTTAGACTTGGCATATTTTTTAGACTTGGCATATTTTTTAGACTTGGCGATATTTTTTATATGCATTAAGCTACTTTTTATACTTTTTTCGTCTTTCTTTTATTTTTAACGGGAAAGTAGGCTAAAAAAGAAAAGTATTTACACCATTTACCAAAAACGTATTTTCTATTGTTGGAGTTGCAATCGAAAAATCACTATGTTCTGAACACTGATGAACACAATTTTAAGAGACAGTGACGGTATGCTTTAGTCGCAACCAGTTTCTGCACAGTAATTTAAGTGAGACGATCAAAAAAAAGACATGCATTAGTAGAAGCTATTAATATAATTCTACATCAACATTTTGTAGTTCTTTACTAAAGATTGTGACTACATTTTTTAAAATATAAACCTTAAATATATTTCTCTTGTTTCAGTTCGGCCATCACCTCCAACTGGCCCTCTTGAAGTGGTAGTAACAGGTCCAAGTTCTGTCCTGATAGCGTGGGGTCGACCAGAATCTGATGGGGGATCCCCCATTACAGGATACACTGTTGCACTCAAAAATGTGCGCAGAATTATGTGGATGGAGGTGAGGAAAAAATGCTTTTTTTTTTAACTCTAGGCTAGAGCTTCCCAGCCATACTTCGTATTAAAACGAACCTTACGTGCCAAAATACTGAAAAAATATTAATGTATTCAACTTTTTTTCTTCTTAACGTGGAAAAACAAGGAAAAGGAAACAAATTGAGAAACATTGTTTTCCTTACTACATGTTTATTTTATTACTATGGAATTTTCTTCAGATAATTTATTGTTATAAGATAATTAGATAATTTTAATAATTTAAAAAGGAAAACAAAGATAAAGTTGTTCATCGCATGTGGTTCTGATTAAAAAAAAAAAGAAAGACAAATCTGAAAAAATTGAGTGGATGAACCGTGAAATGTTCTTTCTAACTTCTGTAATTTTTTCAAATGTATTGAGCTGATTTTGATACTAAGTGCCTGATATAAAAATCAAGAAACTAATCACAACCAGGGTTTTCTTGACATTTATAATACGCTGGAAAGAATTTAATCGAAAATGAGGAAAAGCGAAAATTTTTACTGTTTCTATACATAAACATCATGCTTTTGCTTATTTCCTGAGAAAAATACTCTCCTTTCAATATCATACACTGAAATATATTAATATATAACAAACAGGTATATTTTGACTTAGACAAACATACATAGGAAACACTTGAAACATTTATGTCCCTACAGTTGGAAAAAACATTTTACTTACATGATTTCTTTAAATTTTGAAAAAAAAAAAAAGACGATGAACGAAAAAGTTATTCCTTGAAAGAAAAAAAAAGCGTTAATCCAAAAGCATTGTTTGTTGGTTGGTTTTATTGTGTTCAATAGGGCAAATGGCTATAATGTGCCAAACGATGGTCAAAAGCATTGATTTTCTTAGGAAATATAATCGTACTGTTATTTTCTTCAGCCTTATTGCTGTATAAAATGGGAAAAACTAAATTGTGAGCAAAATTTTAACATGAGAAAAATATGCCACTTACTCATAGGTTGGTCAAGTAAATGGTGAGACGCAGAGAATGCAGATCAAGGATCTACAAGAGGATGCCGCTTACATGATCAGAATAATGGCAAAGAACGAAGTCGGCATCAGCGATCCTTTAGAACCAGAAGAGCCAATCAAAGTCATTCGTCCTCCAGGTAAGAAGCACGATTATTACGAAAACAGCACTCAAAGTTTAGTAAGAAATCACAGCTATCTTGTTTAGTCATATTTAAAAAGCAAAAATATTTGATGGTTTCAATTTTTAACTTATTTGGACAAAACATTAGTGTTGAAGTTTTCTTGGTAGAAACAAATTAAGTAAAGAATCTAACTTGAAACTGAAATTTGATTCAGATATTTTTTTATTAAGTCTTTTCTGAGATGATATCTCAACTCGTCTCTGCAAACTTTTCTGTTTTCTATGAGTTGATTATAAGAAAATGATCCAATATACTGAAAAAAGGTATAATTACCTTTGCGCGCTGGCAAATCTAATCTGTAGACCAGTAGTCTCAAAAATGACTGATATATTTTGAAAATCACTTGGAGAAAAACGATACGCAATAGGGTTACATCGTTTGCAACCTTACACTTGAGAAAACAGATAATTTTATCTCACCCAAATAAGTATGTTTATTTACCCCTCTAGAAAACAAGTAACGCAAGTATAATAAAAATCAGCGGGAAATGGGGGAGTTTCCGAAATTTCAAAAGTATTTTTTTTCTGAAAGAGCATGCTTCAAAACATAGGAATTGACCATTTTTTTTTATTTTTTGACACAGTTAATATTTTTTATGAATTCCGAAAAAAAAACATCTGCGCATGACGTCAGTGGTGCACGTAAGCGCGAAATCTAATTGGTTATAGTGAGATGACGAAGGTCGTGACGTCACCGATTCCTGCGATTGGACAACTCAAGTCAAGCAAAATGGTGTTAGTAAACAAAATAGGCGTTAGGTGAGCTGTTAGGTGCACCACTGACGTCACAAAAACCACGCCCCGTTTTCAAGGTAAGGTATTTAAAAAAATTAATAAAAAATAAACTGTTGGAAAAATTAAAGTATTTTCCGGGCCCATGTTATTTTTCATATCATTTTATCAATTTCAGAAACAAAAAGTAGTATTTTTGACTGAAGGAAACTCCCCCATTGTCACAAGGACTGCTGCAAAAAAATAAATAAATAAACAATGATTCACGACCAAACAGATCGCGTAGCAAGATATTGAATGAAGATGTGCGGAGTGAAGAGCGGATTACATTTCTATGCAGCTCTCCCATTCCTGCAGCTTCTCTTGTGTTGTCGGAAATGGTAATTAGATAATCAAATTGTTATGAAAAAAAGGTCCTAGTATCCCAAGTAAACTGCAGTAAACGATACGTTTTTGTTTATAGCATTCTGTTTTTCTTTTATTGATCGAAAAATCCAGTTATTTTTGAGACACCCGGAAGATGTTTTTGTAATTTTCTGTGGACAGGGAGCATTCATAAACTTTGAAGAACCGCAGTCTAGGTTCTGACACCTGAAACAGAGTTTTCGATATGTCATTCCTGTGACTTGAACCAGTTTGCAATGGAAATCTTCTGTCAAATAATATTAAAATAAATGAATATACAGCTATTTGATCAGCGATATAAATATCCTACGGCGAAAAGAAGAAAACCCTTTACAAAATAGTTTTGCATATGTGTTTGGCGTATTTCATAAGGTTTTTTTTTTTTTTTTTTTTGCATTCTGTTTTGTCTTAATGAGAGGATTTTTTCAACTTTTTTACATTTGAGTTTTTAGCAGCTCATGTTTTTCTTTATTTTTAAGTATATTTTGTGCAATACGCAAATCCAGAAAATGCATTGAAAGTTTTAAGGTACAAAATACTGCAACATAATTTTGCTAGCCCGAAGAAATTCTTGTTTGTTTTTAATTTTTAGGCACCCCATCATGAGATTTTCTACAAAACGAGATGTGGAGAGGCTAAAATTGAGAAAGAGAATCATACTGTCACACAAGCCGTTCTTAATGTACTCTTTCGCTATTCAAAGTGCAAGAGTCTCAAAAATTCAAATATTTTGTTCGTGCAAAAAGTCTTTTCGGTATTAAAATATTGATTTTATATAATGAGTCCATAAATAACGAACAGTATTATGCCTTTGAATTAAGTTCACTATTTTCAACGTTTTGGTGTTATAATTAATTTTCTCAGCTGTAATAGCTTCCATAACATGGCTTCATTAAAGAGACTGCTCTCAATTTTTAAGTTAGTATTTATTTATTAAGAAACTTTACTTTTATTGTAGACTTAAAAATTCAAAAAGTATTTATATTTTTGCTCCGATCAAACCGTTATTGGTTTTTCTAAACTCATCTAGAGTATTTTTTTTACACATTATTCAAAAGAATTAAGAACATTTCCAAAAACATATACATAATATGTTGTCATAAGTTTTCATGCTTTCTTTCAGGAGAAAGGGATCCTAATTTTTTCATTTAGCTATTTATACGACGCCGAAATTTGTGTACATATGCTTCATTTTATGTGTAAAACGTAAGAAAAACGTTATGCACGTACGTTATGTTGCGTAAAACTTAAGTTCCAAACGCGCTAGCTTTAAAACCATTTTAAAGGACTCAAAAACAGACGGGACTTAGAAGTCTCGTCAGGAAATAAAGGATAAATTTTTTCAGCTAAAAATTGCTGAAAGCGTTAAATGATCATTATTGAACCTATGTCTCGATCGTAACTTGGCTTTGATAAGAAAAATTCTTATGGACGGAGTATTAAAGATTTCCAGTTTCTAAAATAGAAGCGAGGAAAATTGTTTTGAGAAAAAACATGCATGTTTTTATAATTGGCCCTGCCACTGCACTATTGCGAAAATCTTGTTTGGACAGGTATGGAATATATTCGGCCAAAGCCGTTTCCTTTTCAAAAAAAATCAGAATGTTTTAGAAAAATTATGTTATTTCGAGTGAGTCACTTTACCGTTCTTGGACAAAATAAAAAAAAAAAAATCCAATCAGAAATATAAGAGCACACGAGAAAAAAAATATATTACGGAAAGTAAGAATACACGGAAAGTAAGAGTAAAGTTCATCTCCCAAAGCATACTACGATATAAAGCAGTAAGTAACCACCAGGGCTAAGGCAAAATACACCACTAACTCGTTTATTCCATCCATGGACTGCAGTGTCGTGCTTTTTGGCACTCGTCAGCATGGAATAGGAATTAAACGAGCTGGAGACAGAATCCTCTTATAGAGCAAAGAGAGCCAACAAAAACTGGTAGCTAATGTGAAATTAGAACACCAGCGAGCGACCGCACTTGGTACGGTACAACTTGTAAAATTTTGTGGCAAAGCTCAGGGTATAGAGCAGTAAGTAACCGCCTCTAAGCCAGGGCTAAAGCAGAAACATGCAATACACCACCAACTCCTTTATTCCATCAAAAGTCTGCAGTTTCGTGCTTTTTGGCACAATGATGCTATTTTTCCCCTGTGAAAATATAACAATCCTTCCAACTTCTCTTTTCACTGAATATTTCTCCTGAGAAAATAAACGAACTCTATCAGAGTCAGGCCTCATCTTATCAGAGCACATCCGGGACTCAACTGTTGGTGTTTCTCCAACAGGATTCAAGGAATCCGAGGCCCCCGAGCTCGACGAGAAGACCATCTCCTGCAGTTACAGCACGGAGACGTCGTCCTCTTGGATCCGGGAGGCCAACGTGGAGCCCATGCTGCACACGTACACGAAGCACGTGCTCGCCGGGAGGAACGAGTACTTCTTCAGGATATGGACCCTGGCCGAGTCGCTCTACAAATGATAACACTGCTCGTGTGATAAAGCGGATGATTCGAAATCTGGGATTCCGGATTACCGGGCGATGCTTTTCGCATTCCGTCTGTTCTGTTGCTATCGAAGTCCCGTTCTATTGCGGTTGTGCAGCTCTCTTTTGATGGCTGACAGAACTGATTATACAGAATGCGAAAGTTCCGAGCTCTGCAAAATTTTAAACAAACAAGTTTTTCTCAGGGCTAGATTTTTTTTTTTTTTAAAATTCTTTCATTTATTAATGAATGCTTTGAAACACTTTAATATTCGTTCAAGAATAATATTTAAAAAAAAAAAATACGTTCTGCGTAGAACGTAGGTTTTTTCTTTTCTTTTTCGATTAAATAATTTATTTATGATTTTTTTTTATTTATTTATTTTATTTATTTATTTTTTTAATCTTCCGTGACATCCCAGATTCAATCACTCGTTATCTTCCTTGCTTCTGAGTTGCTCTGGCAGCGACCCAGATTTGTACAGATATATTGTGTAAAATATTTTTTAAAGACAGGAGTCCCTCTTTTGGTGATTCCTATTATTTTTATCAACGACAGAACTTTTTACCAAAGTGGTACGCTTTTGTACCAGTGGCTCTGTGAGACAATGTATGGTGGTACAACTACCACTGTTTTCTGTGTTAACGACGACTTCTGTGTAATCGAGCAACATATGTTATTTATGTTCCTATGTCTTTCGTGATAATTTCAGTTAGAAATCTTTAAAGACTGAATAGTGCATCCTATAGCTAGATCCCAAATATTGTGATATCCGGTTGTGTTTCGTGCCGTCTAAGTC
>JAXGGA010011744.1:0-41276 GCA_038373865.1 Uloborus plumipes | reverse complement strand
GATTTGGAAAAAATTTCTATTGCCCAAAACAAAAATTTTGCATTCGCCCAATGCGACAAATTCTTTGAAACTAAAATGTTCTTGTTGTTACTTCTATACCTTGAGAGTGCTCATCAGTTTAAAAAATGAATTCATACATAATTCACAGGAATTTCATTTTATACTCAGAAGTTCAAAAGATTGGTTCACAAAAATGTCATTCTGTTCAAAAATAAATAAAATAAAATAAAACGTTAAGTTTGAAATCTACATCTATGAAATTTATTATTTTTTATGTTTCATTTTTCATACTTTATTTTTAAAGATGAAACGCAACGAAAAACACGTTAGTTTCAATGAAAATAATTTCACTAATGATTAACACTCTTGCTTTTCATCTAAAATAATTCCGTCACTAATGGAATTTTTCCCAATTAAGAAAAGATAATCGTTTTTTATAATGAACTTTTTATTCTGCTTTCATTAGAACAAGTTTTTTAATCGCTGCCAAACATAGAAATGAATAATAGTCATTTTTAAAGTTTATTGCCAATAAAATTAGCAAATTAGTTTCAAGGCTAAACCTAAGCGAACATTGGTTTGTGGATTTTTACATCTTTTGAAAATTTTCAAATACTACGTTTACTGTAGTCTGAAGTGATGTCAAGTTACATGAACTATCTCAAAGATATTTCGAATGACTTTTATTTCATTATTTCCAGTGCCAGCCAAAACTATAGAAAGTCTTTTGATTAAAATGTTTACCATTTTTCTTGAATTTTATTAAAATATTATTTTTACCAGACTGAATGAAATGCAAAAATGTCGTCAAAAATGTACCCCAGCAGAGCCAAAAAGTTCAAAGTCATTGTTAAGTCAATCAAGGAAATAAAATCAAGGTGAAGTGCACCTCTTCTGCACACACCGGCAATTCTGAGGGTCAAAAGGGAAATGGCACCGGGAGTGCTGAACGAACCGTACGGGATCCGCAATTTGTGCCAGAAGGTTAACGACGACCTTAGAGGAAGCAAAAATTCAATGTCTCGGCTACCCAGCTGCTCATTGGCCCCTATTTTTTAATTAGTCTCCAATCCGATGGAGACTTTTCGCTGTCAATTAACGTTATTCAGTTACAGTCTCAGTGTTTTAATTCAATGGCTATGTCATTTATGTGGTTAACCTCTCGATCTGGATATGTAACACTGTGTGAAAAAGTTGAAAAGACTATCTTCTGTGGATTTCCTCGTACAAGCGATGATGATTTATAAACTGAAATCTTCAATTTGCATGTCTGTCCATCCTGACGTGTACTTGATGAAAAGAAAAGGAATTTTAATTCTTTCCTTTTCCTCCTCTCATATCCTTCTTTTGTGTGTTCTTAACCCATTTCTTACATTTAAGGCTAATTTTTTCTGTGCCATTTTGTGAAATGATAGTTCCTGCTGGTACATTTTTGTAGGAATTGATGTGTCATGCTCGGAATGTAAATGCTTTGTCGATTTTTAGTTATTATCAGAGGCTCGCAAATGAGAGGTCACGGAAGGTCACTGCAACTTCCCAAAAAAATTTCCTTGTTAGGTAAATTTTATCTGATAAAATTCTGTAAAATTTGGAGCTCCATTCGGCAAGTAGAAAATACCCCCCCCCTCCCCCGGCCTCCTAAAGGTTTTGAGCTCAAAGCGCTCATAGTTATTACAAAAGAAAAAACTATTTTAAAATGATTTCTTAGTTAGGGCCATGCTCCACATCGACGTAAAGCAGAAAAATTAGGCAGAAGCGTAAAATGGATTCAATGGTGTTCCTATGGAAAGTACCCGGATTTTCGGTTTCTGCCTTCACTTTCGGTCGCGTTTTACGCTGATGTGGAGCATGGCCCTTACTGTAAGTTTCGGAAGTACTCTTAGATTCTTCGATTGTTTTTAACTATTTCAAAATGAAAAATGTAAATATATTTGTACCGATTTGAAGTGTTTTGTTTGAATACAATTACTCTCACACTTCAAATTTAAATAAAATACAGCAATTACATTCTGATTGCGCGCTATATAAAACCAAACGCTGATAGAGCAGTTAATGCTAATTATTTGGATTCTTATAAACTTTTTCTAAATATTTTCAGAAAAAGAAGTTTGTTAACATTCTCTTCAAAAACATCAAGGACAGTTAACAATTGAATTTTTTGTAATCTTATGCTTCGTCTTAATCACTGTTCACTATAGGGTAGTTTTCGATTTTTCAATTTTATTTTTATATGATAGAGCAACAGACATGAACATCAACGGCGAAAAAATTTTTGCGCTGCGACAAGTAGTTTTTTTTTAAATAATTTTTAAATTTCAAGCGGTTGTGACGTCACTGGGCTTGACGGTTGTGACGTTGGCGCTTTTGAACTTTCCACTAAGGCGAAGAAAGAGCGAGAAGCTTTAGTGCGAGGAGCTCGAGAAACCGGTTTCTCCGGCTTCCGCACTGTTGTTCGCTCTCCACTGCCGTAAGTTTTTTTTCTCGCCAAGTGATGCGTTTAAAAATTTGACTACGGATTTCGCCAAAAAATATCAAAACAATCACCCCTAGCAGGGTATTGGAGTGCTCTTTGATAAATCCAGTTTTAAATAGTGAATTAGTAGACTTTAAGGTATTGATTACGGAAGGAGAAAATCCCGCAATAAAACGATAATGTAGCAAAAATCCAATTTTTATGGATGAAAGGCTGAAAGTTACAGCCCTGTGACGTCACGGGTTTCGGTTTTAAGGCGCGCTTTTTTTGCGCGTGGGTTTTTAAAAAAATCATTAAGAATCAACCGTTGTGTTTTAAAATTCGGCAATGGTGAATTTTTGTGTTTTGTAAGCCTCTTAACAATATCTAGTAGTTAAAAAAGGGATATTCAGTAGGTCACAACTACCCTATTCTAAATTTTATAATAGTCAAATTACGAGCATTATAATACTAAAAATAATAATAATAATAATAATAATAATAATAATAATAATAATAATAATAATAATAATAATAATAATAATAATAATCATTATTATTATTATTATTATTATTATTACTTATTTATTGCCCTTGATAATACTATTTTTAAAGAAAATGCATTTACCCTGCACACGATTATACTAATATATATTGTTGACACACGACTTTTCAATAGTTATAACTTTAACTTTCTACAGGATGATATGAGTTAAAGGGTTTTCATGAGGTATTTCTGGCTTATCACTTCATCTCTTTTTCTTTTATCTATAGTTAGGAAAGCAGGCAAAAAAAAAAGGATCCCCACGCTGTTTTACGCTCTTCTTTTTATGCTCCTCATAGCATGTATTTTCTATTTTATTTTATTTTTGTTTAGTTCTAAATGTTTCGTATAAAATATGTAGTTTTTTAGTGAAAGTTAAATGTATTTCCTCACTGTAAAATTATTTACAAAGAAAAACATTGAACATGTTATGCGTGAGAGATGCAAAAGCTTATCGCATAGTTCGAAAGCACAAATAAATAAGCAAAAATATCGTTGCCATTTCCTTTAATACAAATTTTGAAATGTTTGTGTTTAGTGAGAAAAATCTTGGGTGAAGGGGAAAAATTATGGTCAACTCCGGATTCCGGGCATTAAAATACTTCCGAATCACTTATCAAAATTAAACAAACGTGCTACAACCCAATTTTGTAGGTTAGTGTAATTACTAATCTACCCATCTTCCCATAAAAATATGATAAACAAACATTTAAAAAAGATACCAGCGAAATTTAGACAGTTTTACATTTACAGAAAATTATCATAAATTAAATATGTAGTAATTTGTTGTGATTTTAACTAAGCAATGGGGACAGATAAAAACATAGAGCGATAAATATATAGCAAAACTACAGATCCTATTTGCGCATCATCAACTAAAATTTAAACTAAGAAAAAATCCTCCATTTGGCTTCTAAATTGCTATAGTTACTGCCACTTTCATTATTCAAAGCTACCGATTGTAGACTTATCGTGTTGAAAGGAATATTATTAATAGCTTTTTAAATCGTCTGATTAGGAGAAACCTTCTTGTTTTTGCCGGCAGAGGAAAGGAAGCAAAAACGAAACTAGTTCCACAGACTTAGAAAAGGGAATTCGACCGTGACCAGACGATAAATAAATGAAGAATCGGCGGTGAAATCAAGATACGGAGAATATTTACCCATTTTTCTCCCGTCAAAAATTAGCAAAAATATGTCATGTTTTGGAGATTAATGTTTAAAAAGTTGCTTCTTTAAAGTAACAACCCTCTAGGGTTTATGTTATCAGATGTTGCGACTTTTCAGTGAATTATTTTGTTCATTCGTTTATGTCTACTGCTGTTATATTTCCTTTTTTGTTTTCATGCAACATTATATTTACACACTGTCCCGAAAATGATATTTTTAAAATTTATATCTGAAACGAACTTATTTTTTCCGAAGATGATTTGTTCTCGATTAAATAGTGATAATAACTTAACGAAGTCCTTTTAAGTTTACCTATTTATAGTTATCATGCTTTTTACTTAAAGTTTTTTAAAAAGCGCAATTAAAAGCCCTGTTTATTAAAAAAACGCGGCAAAATTAGTAATCAATTAATTCGTAATGGACGTAAGTTTTAAAATTAATCTTCAAACATTGAAATATGGCAGACTTAGAAGCATGGCAGAACTTGTAGTTGTGAGAAAATTCTAAGGTCTTTTTCTCGAAACTAAACAAATGAATAAATAAATAATAAAAAGAAAAGATAAGCTAAAAAGAGAACGGAATTTGGTGTCATTATTGACAACAAAGTCTGTTTGAAAAATTGTTAAGACTCATTTGCATTTGAAATTATCAGGTTAAAAAAAGGATGCCATTAAATTTTATTAGATGAGTGTTTGGAAAATTATATGTTCTGACCTTTTATCAGAAGAAACGCGATTTCGTGTTCTAAAAGTGTGGTAGTGCATTCGGCAATGCATAGAATTGAGAATTTGCCTATCTAAAAATTACAACTAAGTAGTAAAGCGAACCGTTTGCTTTGTTTAAGAAAAATAAATCAAGAGACACAAAGTGGAATAAGATAAATGTTTATCTAAGTCTTATTTGACTTAGATACGACTTAGTTAGACTAGTTAGTTAGTATGGCAATTCCATACTAGCAAACTAGCAATCATAGGAGCCAAAATTAATAATTGCTATTTTAAAAAAGCACTAAATATTCATTTAAAGTGTGGTTATACATTGTGTCTGATAGCATTAATGAAGAAAAGGTAGTTATTTTTATTTATTTATTTTATTTATTTCACTCATTTTATTTATTTATTTTACTTATTTATTTTATTTGTTTTACTTATTTTATTTATTTATTTTACTTATTAGTTTTATTTGTTTTACTTATTTTATTTATTCATTTTACTTATTTTACTTATTTATTTTATTTGTTTTTCTTATTTTACTTATTTATTTTATTTGTTTTACTTATTTTATTTATTTTGTTTCACTTATTTTTTTTATTAATTTTCTTCATTTTACTTATTTATTTACACATTTTATTATTATTAATAATATTTTTAAAATATTTTATATCATTAACTAAAAACAACAAAAGCACGCTGTAACCAGGGCCGACAAGAGCCCATGTCAGCCTAATCAGAAACTAGGGACCTGGCCCTAAAAGGCTTTAGAATAGTGTAAATTTTATGAGGGGAGGGGCCAAAAGACCAAAATGACTAGAGGACCGCCATTGCTTTTGTCGGCCTTGGCCGTTACACAGACTAATTTTAAATTACCATTTTTCCACACACCTTCGTATGGAATTCAAAATTTCAAAAGTGACACTAATTCGAAAAGCTACTTTTTTACTAAATCCGTTCAAACGCCTGTGTATAATTGAAGTTAATATTTAGCTTTAATAACCGTTCTTTGAAAGATTTCGTTTCATAGCTTGACAATACTCTTTAGATCAAGAAACATAAACTATCTCTCACCAGAAATAAGTTTTTACATCCTAAATTCTGTACCTCAGAACCAGACTAACATAAGTCCATTTTCGTCAGTTTTTAGTAGAGAGCAAAAACGATTGTCGGATACATGAAAAGGTTGGGACTCGGTGCTCTTTTCACGCTGCGAAATAATTGTAAAGGAATTCGTTTTAATGGGCCAATGTGGAATAAGCTTCTACATACAATGATGCAAAAAAGTGAAAATCGCCATTTTTTGACTTACGTCGTTCTGGTTCTGAGGTACAGAATTATTATTTATGTTCTGGAAAATTTTGTTTAGGGCTGCACTTAAAAATGTCACTTTTTTTTACTTTGTCACATGTCATTTAATATTTTATAATCAAATTATCATTTGAAAAATGAAGGATGTCCTTCTCCCTGTTATTCTCTTCCTCCCCTTGACACAATTGTCACCATTTCACCCCCCCCCCCCACTCAAAGCGTGACATTATTTCTGGATATCCCCTTAATTAATAATACATTTAAATGAGAACAACTTCGTTGTTAAAGAAATAGCCAAGTGTGTTAAAAATGTACTTTCATTCCTTGAAGTCCTTTTAAAAAGAACATTTTTGAGCTTATTATTGTAGCACGAAGCGCGATTAGAACAAAAAGTAACTTCGATTGGTGCTATTGTGACACGCCCTATTTGGTGAGGGGGAACTAGAATAACATCAGACTACACACAATAAAAATAAGAAAACGTGTGATAGTCGAACGCTTCACTGACCCAGCTGATTACAAAGAAATCCCAGAGAAAAAAAAAGCAATAAAAAGTAAGCCAAGATTTATAATCCTACTGCTTAGATGTGTTTAATGTTGGAAGAGCAGAGGCAGAAAATTATTTTGTTCTACTAACAGCATCGCGTGGATTGATATTTTTTTATCTATATCAGATGAAATGAAAACCACATGTCATTGTTGCATAAAAATCGCGAAATCTTCAATGCTTTTTTTCTGTTATAAACTCTTGGGAGAAACACATTTAACACGTCAAATGAATATGAAAGGTGTCACTGATGTAAGAGATATTTTTTAATTTGATAGGTTGGATTATTTTGTAAATATCAATAACGGTTTTGGGAAAAGTATGTCATAATGATACGTTAGAACTAAATTCTGCAAATAAGGGCACTAATAAAAGAATTAAAATAAGTAATTATTGTTTTAAGATAGTATAATCAAATGGTTGAATACATGCAAGGTTTGAAACAAAAATTCAGCCTCTTTTCTGTAAATTATAATCCTAAATTTGACCATCAACTTATTTACAAAACAATTTCTAAATTCAACTTAGATTGAATATTCCTCTAATTATTTGCCAAAGATTTTACTAATACTTTGTACCACTTTCAAATATTTTCGTTTTTATTTAAGCATCTACTTATATTAAAAACTGAGTATCTATGCCTGCTTCTTTCCCTTGAGCCAGCAGAACTTGCTGTAACTTTCCTCACCATTTTGAAGGCGCGAAGCATTTCAATAATTCGAATGATTTTTTTGATGAAGGAAAATGTGAAAGTGTGAAGCGCCTGTTAGCGAGCCGCCTTGGCGGCGAGTATTTTTTTTGAAACATTCTCTACTACTTTAAAGGCGCGAAGCGCCCGTGCAACACCCGGTTACGCAGGCATTAGTGGCTGCTTGGGCATTAGTGGGCCACGTATGTAGTATGTCTTAAAATCTTACGAAAATTGAATTATATCAAATAATATCACATCAGAATGAGGTAAAAGTTGGGTGGCGGGGGACATTGTGCATCAACGTGCCGCAGGAAGCTAATCTAGCTGCCCTGGCAGCTAGGTAGCTTTAATAAACTTTTAAGAAGATAATTCAGTAAAATCAGAAATATTCCTTAGTTTCAAGTCATTTGCAACAATTCTTAATTTTCTCAGATGTTAGCAACACATTTATTCAACCAATTATTCTCCTTGTTATCATTCTGATTATTATTATTATTATTATTATTGTAATTGTTATTATTAATATTATTATTATTATTACTATTATCATTTTTGTTATTATGACCATTATTATTATTATTGGTATTATTATTATTTTTGTTAATATGACTATTATTATTGTTGTTATTATTATTATTATAATATTATTATTACTATTATTATTTTTGTTATTATGACCATTATTATTAGAATTGGTATTATTATTTTTGTTAATATGACTATTATTATTGTTGTTGTTATTATTATTATTATTATTATATTATTATTATTGCTATTATTGTTGTTGTTGTTAGTATGACTATTATTATTATTAGGGATGCACCGATAAGCAAATTAGCCGATTACCGATTACCGATTAATCGGCAGTTTCTAATCGGCCGATTAATCGGTCAAGCCGATTAATGATTAAAATGGTTGTTATCAGTACTACCAATTTCACCATTACAGTTTTTTCTTCGTTTTTTTTACAACTCTAACTTTTTAATAGTTCCTAATTTTTTTCTTCCATTTTCCTAACTCTCCCAAAATAATTTCAAAATTTTATCAAATTTCTCTGAACTAATTTTCATATTCTTGTCAATAATATTGCATTAACACATTGCTAATTATGTAAACTAGACATGAAAATTAAAAAAAAAAGAGGAGGGGAGTCTGTGTGGTGAGCAATACAATTTTGAAGTTCTTTCAGTTTCAATTTTTCAATTATTAGTAGCTATGTAATTCAAGACTTTTATTCTTTGTGAAAATTGAAGATAATCAAAAAGCAAGGAGAAAAGTATCGACGCATGAAAAATTTTGCTACATTAACTATGTGTATTTTTATTCAAAATAGGAGAATTAATGTATTTAAAACTTCACATCAACGGTGAGGATTATTATTACTGTTAATAAAATTATTCATCATAATTTCTTAGTAAAGGTTAACTTTAAAAAATTATATTTAAAAAATATTTTTCCCGCCGATTAATCGGCCCGATTTTGCCGATTATTAATAATCGGCAAAGTGGCCGATTATGGCAGATTAATCGGTACTACCGATTAATCGGTGCATCCCTAATTATTATCATAATTGTTATTACTATTTATTACAGTTATTATGATGACTATTACTGTTGTAGTTAATATTATCCTTCACTATCCTTCTTACTGCTGGATAAATATTTCCTCCTGCTCTAATCAAGTTCTACAATATTGATATGCTTTACTATTCTCCTTATAACTCTATTAGCGGTTATTGTTCGATATTAGTTGTTTGGTACAACTTTGAAATAAAGGAAGAATCGTTTCTTTTTGTCGAAATGAAAGTGAAAAAAGTGATTAATTTTCCAGCGCAAGTGAAAGTTATTCTTAGATTTCGGAACAAGATATTTTTAACGGAAAATAAAGGCTGCGCGGAATAACAAACAGTTTATCGCCGCCGGCGATACTTTCGATTGTTGTTAAAAGCAAGAGTCTTCTAAAAATAACAGGTGAAAGTGATACGAAATTTATGTTTCGCCGAGCGGTCTTTTCTGACCTAAATTCGCCCTCCGCGTTTCACCTCTATCAAGGTCGGTCTAATCACAAATCCCAGAGGCATGACCAACCAGGAATTGCCCGAAAATAGTTTTTACTTTCAAGAAATAAAACAGCGAAAAGAAATCGTGGTCTTGAGAGGCGAGCGGAGTAATTAAAGCTCTGGAGAAAGCAGGTCACATGGGAGGTTTGAGGAAGGAATTTTGGGGCCCCATGCAAGAATCTGGGGTCAAGCTGAATTGGAGCCCTCGAGGGCTATGAAAGAATACCTAGCAGAATTGATACCGGATGATGCATATCAGGCTCCATATGGGCGAGAAGGATATCTCTCAGGAATAACATTTTTATTTTTGTGTTGAAGTATTTCTCCCACTCCATGTAGCATTTTTAACCTTTTAACTGTCATGCCCGAGACAGTTTCGGGCACAGCTGGTTTTCGAAAATGTCACACCCGAGTATTACTCGGGTTTTTTTTTTTTTTTTTTTGAGTGCATCGTATTGTTATACCCGAATATATTTCGGGAGACGTTTATTTCGGCTTTATCTCTTTGTCAAACCCGACTGGTTCTCGGGTTTGTGCTTGGAAAAGTGTTAAAAATCAAAATAACTAGACAGTTAAAGGGTTAACGCAATAGTAAAGTTATAATTCAAATCTCCTTCACCTCACACTTTTTTGTTCGTAGCAAACCAATTGTGTAATATTTTCAACTAGCGGTACCCGCACGGCTTTGCTAGTGGTATAAAATTAAAAGATCATTTGTAAAAAATTGATATAGCAGAAAAAATGCTCTATTTTAGTTGTAATTCAACTGTAATTCCTTCAAAGTATGATATAAAAATCTGGTATGGACCCCACGCTACTTAATTTTACGTGTAAATTTCTTAGTAGATGCCTTAACTGCTAAAATAGTGCTTGGAGTGAGCAAGATAACAGTTCAAACATTTATATCCCTAGTTTGCCACGAAACAATGCAAAAAAAATGTTTTACAATGATTAATCTCCTAAATATCGCCGATTTTAACATCAATCATTCGATTTTTCGCAAAATATCGCCAATAGCGCCAAATTGAGTCCAAATAAAAAAAAGAAAACAATTTTTTCGTCAACTTGGCGATATGTCGCCAAATTGGCGGCAAATACTTGATGACCAAAAGCTTGGCGATATATTGCCAAGTGGTCGCACCAATTCATATCACTTTTTTCTGCATTGAAATGAACACTGATTTACTCCATAAAAGGGGTAAAACACCCCCTTGGAACATTCAAATGCAACCCCAAAATAACATTCAAATGCACAAAAATAAGCCAAAAGAGAAAATAAGAACAATTTTGTTGCTCACAGAAACCAACAGAAATCTTACCAAAGTTTAAAAGAAGAAGAAAGTTTTCTTTCCTAGCTTTAAAAACAAAACAATACATTTTCCGAAATGAAACACTTTAAAAAGAACGATGCAATAACGCAATTGATACGATATTTGGTTAATCTGTGCTTTAGGTACCCTTTTCTCGCTAAATGGGCGATAGGCGCGCCAAGCGTGGTAACCCTGGCTATTTTGCGTAGTTTCTCTCGGAGCTTTCAATTCCGCGAGACACGCAAAAACGCGCCAAGTGTGGTCCCAAAGCATTTTCACCGGGAAAAAGACATGGTTGCCAGAGAATTGAAACAGAAAAATACTACACCTCCTCTAAAAAAAAATATTACAAAATACTACTGTTTCCAAACGTTGCCAAAATCAATGTTGCTGAAATGTATGAAATGAAAAAAAAATCCGCCAAGTCTTTTAATTAAGTCATTAGTATATTGGAAATAGGGTTGCCTTAAAAATACTACGCTCCTTATTTGGGCCGAAAAAATATTACCGAAGTTTCAAAAATACTACTTCTGGCTACGCTGGAAAAAGAACGAAACAAAAATAGGTATGAACACGTAACCATGGTAACAACATGAAAAGTTGATTTCCGTTGATAAAATAATTCATTTATCTCTCTTTTCAAACAAATTTTATTCTCGAGCTGAACCATTTTAGAATCGTTTGGCTTGCTTACTGAAGGTAAGCCTTGAATTCCGGGATTCTAAAAACAATTGTTACAGCTCTCCTGATGATCGTAGAAACTTCGATAAAACTTAATTTTGTGCAGAGAATTTCAAGCTTTCGAATGACATAAGACTTGAAAATGTGTATGAAATATTTCTTCCCTATTTTATCGAATTTCCGCTAAGAATTCGAAAAAAAAAATAACGAAATGGAATTTTCGAAAAATCGCTTCGAGGTGCAAAACTACATGCTACAAACTAATTTTGTACCAAGTGG
Organism: Uloborus plumipes; assembly: GCA_038373865.1. Lineage (NCBI taxonomy): Eukaryota > Metazoa > Arthropoda > Arachnida > Araneae > Uloboridae > Uloborus > Uloborus plumipes. The sequence continues at coordinate 29,523 of JAXGGA010011744.1, read as the reverse complement.
CATGAAAATCAATCGAACGGTTTTGGCGCTACGCGCGTGACAGACAGACAGACAGACAGACAGACAGACAGACAGACAGACAGACAGAAAGAAAGAAGGAAGGAAGGAAGGAAAGAAGGACAGACAGACCCACCTTCAGCTTTATTATTAGTAGAGAAGTTCTTATTTTTGGCAGACGAATATAGTCGCAACATTTTATTTGCTAAAATAGCGCAAGTTTAAGTAAGAATAGCTAAAAACTTGTTAATTTTCCCCCGCTCTTGGAATGTTCTTCTACCCATTCCAAGTGGTTAAAATTTCAGTGAGAAAATTTTTAATATGTATCCATTTATAGCCAAAAGTATATTTAGAGGAGTTTTATCAGTTTTATTAAGTTTTAGTACAACTAGTTTATAGATATTTTTCTTTTGTATTCTGAAAGAGAGTAGAGACCTTTTTCATTTTAATTTTAATGGATATTTTTTGATGCAGTATTGAACTTGGCTGATATTCTTCCACGGTAGAAATAATTTTGAAAGGTGAGGAGAATTTATAAGTTTTAATGCGACAAGCGCCATTGTTTTTGGCTTACCGTCGATAAATTGGGGTAAAAAACAAAAAGTTTTCCTTTTTATAGTTAGCGTAGATTCTGTACTTAGAGAGAAATGGAACTCAGAGAAATTGGAGAGAAATGAGACTCAGTTTTGTAACTGTAACACTTTATACTAACAATAACAAATCGCATTTTATAAACTTCAGTGAAATTACTTCAGGTGGTAGATTACAGTATGGTGCTTCTCTGGTAAGTTGACCTCCGGCAGTGGCAATGCTTAAGTCTTTTTCGGGTAATAGGAAGAGTAACTTGCATTGAATTGAGTCAGGTTACTTTCCTAATCCTTTGAAAAAGTATTCCAACTCAAATAAACGGTTATTATTTGTTCCTATCCCCCGAAAAGACGTAAACATTGTCAGTGTAGGAGGCCAACTCACCAGAACAGCACTACACTGTTATTAACGTAGGTAGAAGCACAGTTGCTTATTCCTGTTGTACAGTAGGAAGAAGCGATGCAGTTCTGAAGGGATATCGTGCCCCAACACATTTGGTCTGCTTTTTTAAAAATTATGCAAATGTTGCACAACTTATCTTTAACACATCGGGTTCTTTTTGGAAAAAACCCCTAACACCAAGGTCAGTTTCCCCAAATATTCTACCACTGCTTTTGAGGCTTTTATGAGGAATTTATCTTGTCTGCTGTTATCAGAAAAGGATTTTAACCCACTAATGCCTGACATTTTTTTTCCCAAAGATATTTTGTATACTGGTTACAAACCGTGTTTAATGGACAGGAAAAATAATAAAAAAAATATCATGTGAGAGATAATTTTTTTATTAAGGAAATAAGAATCTTCCCTTAAAAGTTACGATAGACCCCAGAGGGTACATACTTTATTTACTAAAATTTTTTTCTGCTTACGATATAATGTTTAAAAATACATTTTATAAGAAGAAATAAAATCGGCAATTAACAAACTGGGAAGCTGGGAATAACTTTGAAAACTTAGCTTTCTTTCTTCGAATTGTGAAAGATGTCATTTTTGATAAATATCATATTAAAACTACTACAGAACACACTTTACAATGGTTGTATGCTACAATCTGTTAATAACGAATTGAAACAATACCAAGGTTCTTATTGATCACTATTATTTGGTTGAAATGTTCATTTTTGGGAAATTCAGACCCTTTTTTTGGACCGTCCCTAAAAAGGGACGCTAGGCATTAATGGGTTAAAGTTACCTGTAAGAGCTTGGCGCCCAAATTGCCCTAGGATACCCCCCCCCTTTTTTTGTTTTACCCAGAAGTAAACGCCATGTAACAAGAGTTAACCCTAAATAGATAAAATTTAAGTACAATATATTGTTTCAATACCATCAAAGTAGCTTTAAACAAGATTTTATTTTTCTTTTTATTTTATAGATCTGTTAAACAACATTGTTCATATTTTGTTTTGTATTTATTAAAGAAAATTATGTGTACGAAATAAACACAATCCAAGTGGCAAAACTAAAATTTTGCAGATAACTAGTACAAATGGTAGATGAAACCGTAATTTGTTTTGAGGTAAGAAATGTTAGCAACTGGTAGGTGCTGATATGCAGCGTAGCTTTGAAAAATTTCTCAGTGAAAACAGTTTGCATTTTGCACGCGTTTTGCTCAAAATGTTTCAATTCCACTCATTTCTCTTTGTTTCTCATTGCCTCAATTGAGCTTAAAGTAACTCATTGTTGCGTGTAACAAAGCATGGTATCACAAAAAAAAAATATGCATTCTTAAACTGAAGTTAGTGTGACAGTTTCAACCAATATTCAAAACTCAGTCATATTCATCTCCCTCGGTGAACCATCGCCAAAAAAAAAAAATTTGGTGTTCTCTTCACACCCGTGTTCCGGCCGTGGGCCACGCACAGTGGATAATAAATTGAAATCAAGCGGCCGCATCGGGCATTTACAATGGCAACCCTTGTTGAACTCTTCCGCTTTCCGTTCCCCTAGCGCCTCATTTACACATTACTGATTCTAATTTATGGTTAGCCTTGTGGTCAAGTCTTTTGCTTGTTCCATTGACCCTTTTCTATGCTGTAGCAAGCACGGTTTTGTCTCAGTAACACTGTGACAACTTCAAACATCTTTTCTATTCTTTCCAGAAAAAAAGATTCCTTATAGTGTTATGAGTTTCTAATTCTTAAGGTACATTTTTACGCTAACATAAATGACAAAAAAATTGTACTTGCGATGTTAATGCAAATATGCTTGCTTGTCCGGGACATTGGACAACTCAAAGCATTTTTGAGGACCGTTGGAAGGAGAGGGGAATCCAACTTGCTATAATCAGTAGCATCAACATTGGACATCTCAAAGCATTTTCGAGGACTGTTGGAGGGGGGGGATCCAACTTGGTATAATCAGTAGCATCAACGGGCGAGGGTGTCACTAGCCCTATGGGACATCTCAGAGGTGACATGCAAAATGAATTTAAGAAATGTGAAAAATATAAAAACTTCGTTTCTGTGATTTAATTTCAAATGTTACTGAAGTTTCATTTAATCTATTAAATTTCAGTGAAAATCGAGCACAATATTAAGGGTAGCAGGCTGTTTTTTCTTTTTTTTTTTTTCGTCTATGGGAAATTTTTCATCAAATTCATTCAAAATTTAAACTTTTCTTTTTGTGTAAACTTGCATTAAAAAAATAATAATAATTGGTTTCTGAAATTGTCTGAACTTCGCTATGCTTACGAAAACACTGAAAGATATTTTTGTGAGGAGCGAGGAGTTGACACCACAAGTTACCACCCCGGATGACACCCGTTCTAGGAATGCCCTTGACATAATAAAAATACTGTTTGTTGAAATTAAGAGAAAAAAATTAATGTTATTATAATATTTCTTAATAAATATCAATTGAACTTTAAATCGATTTAATCAAACGATATTTTTCTGCTAAACATTATACCACTCGTTTTAAACTGAAGATGGGATTACTGAGCTAAATGAATGCAAAAACTCTCATGAGGGAGTGAGCAGAAAATTCCGTCAGCTGGTCCGATCAGCGTCTTAGAAACTGACCTACGCCAGTGTAGTTCTCCCCTCAACTATCGTGAGCTCAAGATAGGCAATATATATATTTTAAGATATTTTTTTTTTGGCGCAATCGGTGCACCTAATAGAGTAATTAACGAGGAACCCTAATTTACGTTTAATTCAATTTATAAAAGTTTTGACCTATGTCACTATCAGTCAGGTATCAGTCAGTATCAAGGGGTAAAGGCACCCCAGAGGCCTTGGTTTTTACATTGTTGTCAATCCTAATACAGTAGTTTTCTTACATGCAAAAACTGTTTTAATCAATAAGAAAACCCACCAAAAGGTAACTCTAGCTTCGCTAGTGCTCACTATTATTCTAAAACTGCAGTCTGTGGATGTCGTAAGTGGGCTGTCATTATATCTCTGCAAGGACTCCTTATTCCTACATTTTACTTTTTGACTTAAGCACTTTTTCGTTCAATTTTGAGCATTTCAAAAAACCTTACTTTACCACGTGCAAGGATTCCACGGATCTGTGTCCCACACTACTAAATATATAGCAGCAACAAAGAAATACCTTTATACTACCACAATTGGAATTTAAAAATGGTACAACACGGAAGAAATTCCGAAAAATCTTGAAATTTTCACCCGCATCCTTTTCTCGTTATCACGCCAATCAATTTATATTCATGAATTCTTATTAAGGTCGTGTCTGATTCTCCATTTTCATGCCATATTACGGAAAGCCTTTTGTTTTGGCCACACTGTGACAATTTAAATGGAATATCTTTTCCCAGCTTTTGACGTCCGCTTACTTTGTTCTCATTTGTAAATCAATGTAACGCACGTCCGATTGTAGTCAATGCAGCGAAGAATCAGTTCAAGTCACATAGTTACAGTAGTATGGAAATAGTTTCATTGAAATTCGTAAATGTATATTCTGGAAGGATATATGCTTGTAGAGAAAAATAATAGAAAAATCCTTCAAATTTTTAACCCACTTTACTTCAATGCACTTCCCATGAAACGATTGTCTGCAGTTTTTGATCTATTAAGGATCACGAAGACAGCTGACAACAGCAACTGAAAGGAAATCGAGGGGAAAATATTTCCGGAAATTCTTTTCACAGCGACCTGGATTCTGGGGTAAAAGTGAAAGTTTTTTGATCAGAAATATTATTACACAAGCCGTGTAACATCTTAACCACCAAGTTATAAATATAAATGGTATACATTGACTCCATAATTTTTACGCAACAAATTTTCTAGATCAGTGTTTCCATCGGCCACATCTCATATGTAATGTGTCGATGGCTTCCTGGTATAGTTCATAAAGTACGTAGACCATAAGTTTCCAACCTTTTGAGGGCTATTATCCATAAAGCGGGCAATTTCCCCCCAAAATGTTTAGGCTAAAAAACAAGTTACCATTGCATTGTTTCCTTCAAACTAAAAATAATAATAATACCGTCTGCAATTTTAATCACACACATCCCCCCCTCCCCTAAGTTTTGTTAATTTGTTATTAAATCAAAAAGGTAGATTGATATTGGTTATTTCAAACAGTTTGTTTCGTTTAAACAGTTTGGTTGTTCAGGGTTTCATTTCCATTATTTGGCACTTTTGGTTAGCACATATCGTTAGTAGTGCTCCTTGTTTACAACCTGAACATTTCGTAATGAACTAATAATTTTCTTTATTAATTAATAATGATTATCGATTACGGTAGTTAACCTGCTACACAGAATGCCCTTTTGTGACAGAACTAGAATTCAGTTTTTGCACAAAAATTTACCTATTGGAAACCTCTTTTTATCTCTTTGGAAACTGCTCGGGTAGATCATGTGATCCTTCATGCATTTTTAACAATTTTTTTTTTTTGGCTTTTGGATTTCTTTAGTAGTAAAAATTGCCTAAGCTTAGGTAGGACTTCAAAATTCCCCTTAGCTTTTTGATTGAAGTGATTCTTGTTGTGGAACGAGCCTTGCCCCTGGAAATACGGTTTCTTATTGAACGCTGTTCACTTCTAGAAATACCTTCTCTTCTGAAACGATGGTTGTAGTCTGGAGCAACAAACCGATCTGAGGTTACAGAAGGAGTAAACAAGCTATCGGTGAAAATTTTTCTGCCTACAATCTGAGTTTCAGTGGTTCTGCAGTTATCTAATGTTTCTGTAGATCAGATTCTGTCGAGTAGAATTTTTGTTAGCGTTTGAGACGAAAAATTACAGACTTATGTACAACCAAATCCTCATTTAGTATTAGAATATAAATCGTTAATATACTTATAACAATGGAGGGAATTTATCAATATAACTGTTTAAAATGACGCTACCTCCGTCCAGTATTGCTTGCTGCAGTTTGGTCGAAAATTTGTTTTTATATTGATTGCTATGTTTGAGTACTTCTGTAATTGAAACTAATCTTACTTTTGTAATTTTATTTCAACATTTTCCAAAGATTTTACTCCGTCATACCATCAAATTAACATTTATTTACCAAGTATTCCCTCCTTAAATCAGTACCAAATTAGTTTCAGAAATCCAGGATCATACACTATTAAGACACGCTCCAATTTTTAAGGGTTCGTCGGAAGTAAGTTTAGTAAGAAGCAAGCTGTTGCTTCAGCTTTTCTGAAAATCCAGTATGAGTCCTGGACAAGGGTCACCCTACTCCTAGGGACTACAGTTGGGGCAAACCCCTCTGGGGGTGCTGGGCCCTAGGGTTTGCTCGACCCTAGGTTCTGGTTCAAAATTAAGAACAGAGCGCTCTTCAGGGCCCTATCCCGGTTAAACCACGAAGCTGTGGTAGGTACGGGGGACCCTGGAGAGTGTGAAGTGAAGTGAAGTTGGGGCAAACCTAGCCTGGCAGCCTTGCAATGGCTAAGCAGATCTTAACCCCAGTATTACGACGTTGCCAGTTCAGGTTTGTCCAACTACAGTCACCTTTCAAAATGAGGCGTGACTTTTTAAAACTGATTTGGTACTGATTTAAGGAGAGATGGGGTGAATTCTTCTTAATAAATAAATGTTATTGGGTATAGAGTACCGTGAAATCTTTAAAAAAAATCTGGTATGGAACCCACACAACTTCCTTTTACGTGTTGTAGTTTTACTCTTAGTAGTTGCCTTAAGTGTTAAAAAAAGTGCTTGGAGTGAGCAAGGTAACAATTCAAATATTTGTACCTCTAATCTGCCACGAAAGAGTGCAGAAAAATGTTTTACAATGGTTAATTTTCCAAATATTGTCGATTTTAACATCATTCGGTGATTTTTTCGCAAAATATCGCCAATAGCGCCAAGATGAACCCAAATTCAAAAAATAATTTTTTCACCAAATTTGTCGCCAAGCTGGCGTCAAACACTTGGCGACCAAAAGCTTGGCGACATATCACCAAATGGCCGCGCCAATTCATATCACTTGAGCCTGCATTGAAATTAACACTGATTTACCCCCAAAAAGGGGTAAAACACCCCCTTGGGAGATTCGAATGCAACCACAAAGGGAGGTGCACAACTACACCATCCTCAGAGCCTACATACCAAACTAGAAGCTTCTACGCATATAGTTTTTGAGTTATGCGACATACATACGCACATACATACATACATACATACATACATACGTACATACAGACGTCACCAGAAAACTCGTCGTAATTAACTCGGGTGTGGTTGAAAAGGATTTTTCGGCTGTTTATATGTTCGTAGGTACATATGCACATGCTGACAGGTCGAAAAAACTACTGAACATTCATTCAGGAGTGAGCAAAATCAAAATTTAGACCCAAATTTGAGAGAATTTTTTTTCGCGATCACAATACTTTCTTTACTACGTAAAAGGAAGTAATATTGAAACAAAATCATAAAATCACCAGCACCAGTATTCAGTACAAAGGAATTCAAATGCTGCAACTAATTTGGAAGGAAGTCAAAAGAACAGTTTAAAACAGAGGACATTTACAGAGAGTTGACATGAAAAAATGAACTTGTCTGCATAGACGAAAAGGATTCAATAGCAACATTCCGCTACTATTTCCTTTCGACAAATGTATTGTTTTCTTTGAGTATCTGTTCACAGAAAAGCAGAGCTGAGACACAAAGTCTGAGTTAAGGAATTTAGTATTTCACTCTATTGCCGGATCTTACCCATTCCTCTATGCATCACATGGTAACAAAAGAAGGAAAATAGTCATGCGCTATATTTATGAATGAGGTGAACAAATATTCAATTTCTTAACAAGAAATTAATATTTTAAATCGACGCGATCCAGAAAATGTAGGCTATTATTTGGTTTTCAATTCAATAATGTGTTTTGCAGAATCGTTTTCACTTAAAATTATTTACGGTAACTTCTATGCCACGGTTTGCGATAATTCTGTTCCATCTCTATACACCACTCTCTCAAACAACAAGTCTTTATGCAGAAGATTTCTTAGTCCTGATAAGAGATTCGTTTTAACCCAGAGGGAAGCAATAATTCTTAAGATAAAGAACATCTGTAATATTTTCAATCGATCTGACATTGAAAACCCATGTAGCAAAGCAGCCCGCGCTTTTCACTTACCACGTGATCCTGAATCACCAAATCAGCTTTCACGGATGGATGATCATGTAGTGTCATTAGGTTCTTCCATTCTCCAGGCATCTTTAATTCGATTACCTAATAACTTCGACCCTAATCCTCCCACAACTTATGTATTCTCATCGAACTCGGGATCATCCTAGGAAATGTTGTTCCAAAGATGAGCAGAAATTCGGAAACCGGATTTATCCCTTTCAGCGGGAACTCTTTAAAATGGAGTCACTGATTAAGTCATTACGTGCCGCCTCTTTCCTCCATTCGTGATACCGTTTACGAGACAGTTAGTCCATAACCGCCATCTTTTAACGCTCAATTTACGCTTCAAAAGCAGACGATCGCTTTTCGTTCCTTTTTTTTTGCTGGAAATGTCATTTGTCAGTCAATAGCTGGAGGACAACCGCTTAAAAATCTATTTTTTCCACATCATGGCGCCATTCCTCAGTGCGAAAAGACTCCATTAGAAAGAAAAATAAACAAACAGCAAAAACAATCGAACGACCTGATTTTTACTTTCCTTTCGAAGAATACTTTCTGCCGCTTTGATTATTCCGATTTTCGTCTGCCCAACGGCAACGTTCGAAATATCCGCTTCGTCCTACTTGTAACCACAACGGTTGCATCACTACAGTGTCAATGGCCAGTTAATAAAAAAATCCACGGTCAGGGATTCCACCGGGTTCTTCCTAATTTGTGGGAACTCTTTTACTCTCGATTTTCGCCTTTATTCTTTATGCTAATGAGCTAGATTTGCTGACTCTGAGGTTATGGTGATGATGCTTTCATTTCATTCGAGTATAATGAACCCTTGAAATTGTATAACTCGTTCTTTTGTATACCTTTCTAATATCAAGCGAACAATGAAGAAGGAAAGACATAAATGCAGGAATCACTAAAACAGCTTTTGTCTGATGTTGTGGTCTTTATTTTATGCAAATAGTGTAACATATCATTTAACAGTAAAAGGAAGTTCTTGCTAACAGAAACAATTTTGTCTTTTCTTGTATTTTTAAAGTCTTTTATTTGAGTTTCATGCTTAGAACCTCGGTTCAAAAATAAAGTGTTTCTTAAAATAAACAAATGACATATCAAATCTTTTTAGAAACTTTTTAGCCATTAAAACTTTTTTGCTTTCGTTTTGTCAGCATTGATTTCTAGGTACAGATAACATTTTATTTTATTTATTATGTTCTTTAAAAAATTTTGTTTCATTAATTCTGCAGTGACTGCTTTCAATATGCTTTCTCAACAAAGAAGTTGATACTAAAGCTATCCAGCGCTCCCAAGACTACCGCCCACTTCTTTTTATCACAAAACTGAGGTACTATGTTGAGAAACATGCCTCTGTGGCAGGGACGTCATTTCAACTTTTTCCAGGGGGGGGGGGCAGAGGGTCCAAACTCAATTCAATTTCATCGGAAATCATAAAAAACCTCGCCCACTTATATGTAAACACATTGATTTCTCAAAGCCAGGGGGGGGGGCAATTGACCCCCCTGTCCCCCCCCCCCCTAAATGACGGGCCTGCTCTGTGGTGGAAATGACGTTGTGGGATAAGTTAATAACGTTATGTACTGTTTATTCGAACCTATTATTATTTTTATGTTGTAGCCCACAAAATGAATTATCTTTCTCCCCCTTCCCCAAGATATTGAAGTACAAAAGTTCATACAACGCTGTTCAATTCACATAATGTTTGCGTTTGTCAACATGTACGTCCAAAACCAAAGTTAAACTTTTTCTATAGTGCAATACCTACTTTTAAAACATTTTTAATACTAATTTCATTTTTTATTATTCATTGGTAAGCTTAAAATGTGTGCGTGCTTAAAACACCCCTGAAACTTTATGTCAAATTCTTTGCGTCTATTATGAGCTTTTCCTATCCGTAAATTAACCCCATTCTGCTCGCCAACTTACCTTTGGAGGGCAACTGTGCGCAGGGCCGCTGAAAGGTCAAGTCAGGGGCCATGGTGGCCCGATCGGTAAGGCATCGGACTCATGTCCGGAGGGACCAGGGTTCGATCCTAGCCGATCAAAGATCCCCCGTCTTGATTAATGGTGGCTGGGAGGCGTTAAAAATGTCGTGGCCACAAAGTCCTCCACGTGAAACGATATCTCTGGGGGTGCTGGGCCTAGAGTTTGCTCGACCCTAGGCTCTGGCTCAAAATTAAGAACAGAGCGCCCTTCAGGGCCCTATCCCGGTGAAACCACGAAGCTGTGGTAGGTACGGGGGACCCTGGAGGTGTGAAATGAAATGAAAGGTCAAGTCAGCCTAGTTAGAAACTAGGGCCGGCCCTTGAGAAGTCTAAGGGGAGGAGGCCAGGCGTCCAAACCGACTAGGGGCCCACTTTGGTACTGGACGGCCCTGTGCGAACTTTTCAAAAGTTTAAAAACTTAGGTAACGAATGTACAAATCTCATAGCAGTTTAAAAATAAAAATAAAACGTTACTGCGAATGCTATACAGATCTTTGAAGCCATAAAAGATCACTTTTCCCCTGCATTTACAGGTTTTTATAAATTTAAGCTTAAAAAGTTCGCTAGCACGTCCTGGTCTCCTCTAAAATTAACTAGATCGCAATTGCACTATTTTAAATTCATGGCAAATGATTTTTTAAAAGAAATTTATTTTGCCTTTTTGTGCTAAATTTGCTTTAAGGTAACGAAAGAATTAATTTTAAACTGTAACGAAAATGTATATCTGCTACGCAGAGTTTACAGTACTTTTCAGTAGTTTTGGAAATTTTTTTCGAACTTTTTGGAGTATTACAGAATAAAAAGTGCCGTTCAATTTTCACTATTGCACACATCTGCAGGTTCTGCTAAAAACAAATATAGTGGGAAAAAATAGTAAAACACTCACACTATAGGTGGGGAAAAACTAATTCGGAAGCATTTTGAAGGCAGAGGTCCTAATCGCAGTATTACGAAGCTGCCAGATTAGGTTTGGCCCTACTATAGTTTAGTTATGTTCATTACTGAAAAAAAAAGCAAGAATATATGCAAAAGATAACTGCATATTAAATCAATAAGACTACTCTACGATACTTAGTGTAAAAAAATAGAAGTGCACCATATTGTCTCAACAAATGTCTAATGTATGAGTTAGAAAGTTGCATGAAAATTATTGAACAAGTTAGTGTTCTTGTTATTATGTATATAGTGCTTTTATTTTTGAACAAAAAATTACGATTCCCATCTTTAGTTTTCTTTTCATTCCCCCAGATGGAGACACTTGAACTCTCACGATGCAAAACTGCCCGCAGAATTTAATTTTGCAGAGAGCGTTTAAGCCAAATAAACACTGAGATAATGTTTTACATATCTTAATGAATAATTAAAAGGCATGCAACCAAAGCTTTTCTCGGATGTCTTTCCAACTATAAGTGAACTTCGCGAGGGCTTCTCCCTAAGTGCTTGTTTGCAATGTTCTGCAAGTTTGTGTATTTTTGTTTCATAACGCTGAACTGACCCATTAACTACTGTTTTTAAAATGTATCAATTATAATTTTAATTATACATATTTCCTTTTACTTTTTAGACCTATCAGCAATGAAGACTTCTTGGCAGCTCCTAACATGCATCGCAGCTCTCTTAACATTCCTGATCCTAGACGTTTCCTGCAGACCGTCCGATGATACTATTGGCCGAGAGAAAAGGCAAGCCGTCGAAGAGAGGCAGTTCATTGGAGGATTATCAACTCTCGGCGCATTGATTCAGCCAATCTTGTTCATGATTGGTGTCGCCAACTTCATGGGCAGAATCCCTACATTTTTCAACAGGTATATTATCCCTAACGTAGCTTTTATTTTCCTTTTTCCTGTCAAAATCAACATAATTTCATCTTAAAACCAAAAACAGCGTCGACTTCCTTCGTTACGACATGGCAAACAGCTAACAATAGGGCTTAGTGCATAATTTCAATATAGCATTTGGACTGTTTTAATTGGACTGGGTAAAAGTACACTTGACCTTGGACGAACTCATTTATGTTTGGGCTGAAAGAGGAAACTTTTTTACATCCACTCGAACCATCACTAGCTAACGACAACGTAAAGCGTTTCAATCCACTCCTTTGAAACAAACTGTATCGTTTAAATCTCATCCAGTTGGAAGTTAGCACCAGAGGCAGAAGATACCTTACGTGAAAGAAACATTGGTGTTGAGATTACCCCTTCATTGATTGCAGGGTTTCAAGCCAGATTGTCCCTAATGGGCCATCCGTTCCATTTTTCTTCCTTATTTATTGCTAGGTGCATGGCCCGGCATTGCACGGGCTACCTTAGAAATGAAAGCAATGTCAAGTGACTCATCCGCTTTCGGTAGAGCAACAAACTTTCAGCCATAAATGAATTAATATTATTGAGGAATTTTATAGCATTGTTAATTACCATGTAACCGTCATTCTGTTCTAGTTTTTGAAAAAGTGCGCAAAGTAATTTTGATTCAAATTTTACTGAGTTTTTACTTCCTTTTACGTAGTAAAGGAAGTATTGTGATTGCGAAAAAAATTTTCCTCAAATTTGGGTCAAAATTTTGATTTTGCTCACCCCTGAATGAATGTTGAGTCGTTTTTTCGACCTGTTAGCACGTGCATATGTACCTGCCAACATATAACCAGCCGAAAAAACATTTTCGACCCCCCCCCCCCCCCGAGTTAGTTACGACAAGTTTTCTCGTGACGTTTGTATGTACGTATGTGAGTATGTGCGTCGCATAACTCAACAAAAAGTTCTGTCAAGAACTAAACGAGCCTACTTTCCCGTACATCGACATCGGCATTCTCGCATCTGATCATTATTCTCTTGATTATCTGAGACTGAAAATTATGTCAAACATACCTTTTTAGCACTTAGAGCTGATTTCGAAAAGCAAAATATACCCCTCTCATCAGATGAAATAGACACGTAAAAAGTAATTAACGAATAAATAAAGTTTTGTTGCACCTTTTAAAGAGTGTAACTGTTACAGTTCCTCCGTAGAAAAAATCCTCCATCGATTTCAAGTAATAATAATAATAATAATAATAATAAAATAAATAAATAAATAAATAAAAGTACAAAGAGCATCAAAACACATTCAAAGAAAGAAAAAAAAACTCGTCCGTTAATAAAATGTCTCGAATTTCACTTTTAATCCGTTGCCAGTTGTTAAATATAAATAAAGAATAAAATGTTCTCGTTCTGTTTTGTTACAAAAAAAATCGTCTGCCAAAAAAAAATAATAAAAAATAATAATAAATAAAATAAAACAAATGAATAAATAAACAAAAAATCGTCTGCACAGTCAATCATTTTTTTTTCTGAGCCTGCATTTCCGCCATGTTTGCGGAGTCGGAGTCGGAATCAGAGTCCTCACAGAAGATTACTCAGAAAAGTACTTTACAAACATTATTTATCAAAACAATTTTCTTACAAAATTAGTTTGAAGGAAATCCGACTTTAAGTTCAGGATCAACATTCAACTTAAATTCCCCGTAGACGCTAATGTTAGTTTTTTTTTCTGAACTGTTCAATATTAAACGAAAAATGGTTCAAATCAAAAAGCGAAATATAAGAATGTATAGGAAAGCCTCTCCGAGATCTTTCACACAAAAAAAAGTTTATTCCATTCGGACGGTTCACTCAAAAGTTATTAGGTAGGGAAAGGTTGCTTGAACGGTTCAATGTTGAACGAAAAAATGAACAAATGGAAACATTTAAATCGGTAATGAACTATCCTTGCTGAGATCCTTCGAACAAAAAAAAAAGTTTATTTAAATCGGACTGTTCAATCAAAAGTTATTAGGGGTGACAGCTTGATTGAGCGGTTCAATGTTGAACGAAAAATTGTTCAAATCGGAAATTGAAATACGGGAATGAAGTATCCTTGATAAGATCTTTCTAACAAAAAAAAAGTTTGTTCAAATCGGATTGTTCACTCAAAAGTTAGCATCGCGGGACAGGTTGTTTGAACGGTTCAAAGTTGAACCAAAAATTGTTCAAATCGAAAAATCAAATATGGGAATGAGCTGTACTCGCCGAGATCTTTCGAACAAAAAAAAGTTTATTCCATTCGGACGGTTCACTCAAAAGTTATTAGGTGGAGAAAGATTGCTTAAACGGTTCAATGTTGAACGAAAAATGTTCAAATTGAAAATTTAAATACGGTAATAAAGTATCCTTGCCGAGATGCTTCGAACAAAAAAAAGTTTGTTTAAATCGGACTGTTCATTCAAAAGTTATTAGGGGTGACAGCTTGTTTGAACGGTTCAATGTTGAACGAAAAATTGTTCAAATCGAAAATGTAGATACGGGAATGAAGTATTCTTGAAAAGATCTTTCGAACAAAAAAAAGTTTGTTCAAATCGGACTGTTCACTCAAAAGTTAGCATCGCGGGACAGGTTGTTTGAACGGTTCAAAGTTGAACCAAAAATTGTTCAAATCGAAAAATCAAATATGGGAATAATGAGCTGTACTCGCCGAGATCTTTCCAACAAAAAAAAGTTTGTTCAAATCGAAAAATCAAATATGGGAATGAGCTGTACTCGCCGAGATCTTTCCAACAAAAAAAAGTTTGTCCAAATCGGAATGTTTATTCAAAAGTTATTAGGGGGGGACAGACAGACCGACCGACCGACGCACAAATTCCCCATCTCAATACCCTACTTTCAAATTTTTAATTTTTCGATATTCATTTCACCTTTTTATTTTTTTAACTTAACGATATTTTTTGGCCTTGGAGATATTTTTTTAATTTGGCGATATTTTTTGGACTTGGCGATATTTTTTAGATGCATTAAGCTACTTTTAATACTTTTTTCGTCTTTCTTTTATTTTTAATGGGAAAGTAGGCTAAAAACTATATGCCGTAGAAGCTTCTAGTTTGGTATGTAGGCTCTGAGAGAGGTCTAGTTGTGCACCTCCCCTTGTGGTTGCATTCGAATACTCCCAAGGGAGTGCTTTACCCCTTTTTTGGGGTAAATCAGTGTTAATTTCAATGCAGACTTAGGTGATATGAATTGGCGCTACCACTTGCCGAAATGTTGCCAAGCTTTTGGTCGCCAAGTGTTTGGCGACATACTTGGCGACATATTGCCAAGTTGGCGACAAATTTGGCGAAAAAAATATTTTTTGAATTTGGGTTCAATTTGGCGCTATTGGCGATATTTTGAGAAAAATCCACTGAATGATGTTAAAATCGGCGATATTTAGAAAATGAATCATTGTAAAACATTTGTTTTGCATTGTTTCGTGGCAAACTAGGGGTGTAAATGTTCAAATTGCTATCTTGCTCACTCCTAGCGTCCTAGCACTATTTTAACACTAAGGCATCTACAAAGAAATTTGCACGTAAAAGGAAGTAGTGTGGGACCCATACCAGATTTTTTTTCTTTTCTTTTTGTCTTTTTTTTCTCTTTGAGCATAAAGAATTAGACAGTTTAAAAATTGGTAACCCCCCCCCCTCTTGAAATTAAAAAAAAATGTTGTTATGCTGTTATATCATTTCTCTCCATTTTTCAAGTATCTGCGTACGTTATACTTATTCGACATATATGAGGCCCGCGATCTTTAAGAATTTTTTAAGGTGGTCCTAGGTGCAGGGACATTGGAAGATATGAGCATAAGTTAATCTGTGGTGCCTATCTCTCAAAGAGCTATGGCGCCCCACAAGAACGAGAAAAACACTCTTAAATCCTTAAAACACTGTCCTTAAAGTTTCAGTGGTGTAGTCTGCATCATGAAGGACCTTCTAAGAGTCCATTTGTAGACCTTTTCATGGTCAACACTGAGTAAAAAAATTAAAAAGTAGGTGGACGTTTATAGATAAAATATTAAAAGAGTTGAAACGGTGAGAATAAAAAAGTATCTGAAGACTATGTCCCTTTTCGTTCCGACACCATCACCCCTGAAATATAACGAAGCTTCTGCCCAAAAATGAAACACCAGAAAAAAAAAACTAAGACTCCTTGAAAGTTCGAATGGCACTGCCGGCACCATACCATGACCCAATCGTGAGCACCGTGGGATAAACGGAGGAGAAGAAGCTTCATGCTTCCACTGTCAACAGACGTTTTATTTAGGACCTTACGCAACAGATGGCAGCACCAAAAGCAATTACGATTGCTTTTTGTTTTCACTTTCCCAAAATAAATGTTCCAAAAAACAATTACCATGACGATGGTAATAACTCTTGATCGTTGTTTTTGAAAATTTTTGAGAGAGATTAATTTTCGTCGTCACATTTTCAAGTAGTTTGCGGTAATTTCTTTTTCAAGACTTGACGAAAGGGCGTAAACGTTAATAAATTAGTTTCATGAACAATGAAAAGAAATGAAATAGTGTTTGAAATATTTACTGCGAAAAAGAATTTATGAATTAAAAAGATTACTAGCAATGGATAATGTTGTTAACGAGTTAGAGGGGAAGGGTCGTAACTCATGACCCCTATGCCCTCCCCCCGTAGCCTCCTACACATTCCCACACAATGCTTCTTGTAACGTTTTTAATTAACAATTCTATCAATTCAAAATTCGTTTTCGCATTTAATAAAACGTTTTTAGTGTGCAATTATATTTGTTCAATAGCGTTTTAGACAATTCTATCTATTCGTTTGACGGTTTATTAGACATTTCTTTTTATTCGACAGAAAAGTTCAATTGACAATACTAGCTACTCCATAGACTAATAGACTTTTAAACAGGCAATTTCATATTTGAAGAGAGCTTTTAATGGACGATTCTTGCCATTCAGTAGTTGTTTTGATAGATAGTTCCGGGACCAACGACAGGCCATGTCAGCCTAGTCAAAACAAAGGACCCGGCCCTTGATTGAACTCGGTATATAATTGGAGTAGAAAAAAATTAATAAATTTTATACGGGTAAGCGGCCGGGGATTGAACTGACAAGAGGCCCGCCTTGGCTCTCGGCGGCCCTAGATAGTTCAAAATATTCAACAGAAGCTTTAATTAACAAGTTTATATTCAACAAAAGTTTTAATGGACAATTCTTTCTCCCAATAAACGCTTTAATAGGCAGTTTAATCTATTCGATAGACGTTTCCACAAACAAGTAGTTATTTAACCTGCTTTTTAACAGACAGTTCTACCTATTAAACAGACCTTTTAACAGACAATTCGATCTATTAAACAGACGCTTTTAAAATACAATAATTGCTCTTTAATAGATATTATAGCAGCCAATTTCAGCTATTCAACAGACGTTTTAATGGACAATTCCCTTTATTCACAAGACACATCACAAACTTTCATTCAGAACATTCTAAAAGCTTTATCTCTAACTATCGCTCGCTCTTTGTTAAACAAACTGTTTTTGAAATTTTCAAATGAAGGACACCTGTTTCAAAGCATATAATACAACCCCATTACATACACAATTTTCTTTTTCTTTTTCTCCTTTTCTTAATTTCTTTTTCTGCATGCATACACAGAAAAAATTTAAAATGTAACTTATCATTTAATCCCTCTTTAAACTTTTAACATTACAAGTGGCCCTGGATAATATGTGAGTGTTATTTGCTACATACAGGGTGTCCACTCCTATCGTGGACCAATAGCTAATTTCTTAACCGTTAGAGATAAGCATATAGTTCATTTAGGAAAAAATCTCTAAATTACGAAAGGAATTTTGGGTCTATTCAATGTTTTTCAAAAAATCAAATTTTGAAAGAGTTACGAAATTTAAATTTTTATACAGCCCCCCATTCCTATCAATCATATTTAGTAAAACATTCTTGACACTGTAACGTTTAAAACTAAAAAAAAATCACTCTTCTACCACAAAAATTGACCGAGTTATGACGTTTTGAAAAATCAAGATTTTGCATTATTTCATGACGTCATCGAGAGGGACCGTATGCGAAATCCTTCAAAATCTTGATTTTTCAAAACGTCATAACTCGGTCAATTTTTGTGGTAGAAGAGTATTTTTTTTTTAGTTTTAAATGTTACAGTGTCAAGAATGTTTTACTAAATATGGTTGATAGGACTGGGGGGCTGTATAAAAATCTAAATTTCGTAACTCTTTCAAAATTTGATTTTTTGAAAAACATTGAATAGACCCAAAATTCCTTTCGTAATTTAGAGATTTTTTCCTAAATGAACTATATGCTTATCTCTAACGGTTAAGAAATTAGCTATTGGTCCACGATAGGAGTGGACACCCAGTATATTTCATTTGTGTATATGTATATGCCATGTTTCATGCATTATATTTTTTAGAACAGAGTTCCAGTTTTTATGCACTCAAAATTGCTTATTCTAAAACGCACCTGTATTTTTGTTGTTAAATAGCTCAGAGACCCACACATTCCAAACTGATAAATCCAAGGAAATTGGAAGGTGGGGGGGGGGGGGGGTCCTCTGGAGTTCTGAATGCTAAATATTGACACTGCGAAAAATAAATAGTTGTTCTTACAGTATAATACTGAAAGCAGAGGTTTCAGTTGAAAACTGTAAAAGCGCAATAATAAGCCGCAAAACTAACTATTTTACAGTTTATCACTGTAAAATTAGCAATTTAGGTCCATTCCATATAAATGTCAACCTCAGCCGAAGAAAAAAAAAACTGAAGTGAAAAAAGTATCGAAAAATAAACAAATAAGTAAATAAATAAAAATCATACAACATAAGAAGTTAAAAAAATTGAATAAGTATTGTAATTGTCACTGAGATTAGCCATAATAAATAGTTTGCAGTGTGTTTACTGCCTGTTATTCGATGGTTACGTTAGTAGCGTTACGTAGTCACACTCCATCTTGAGTAAAAGTGACACTTAAGACTAAAAAAAATTAAGATTTAATAAATGTGTTTTATGTTTTTTAAAGCCAACTTTACACATTTTTCAAATACATCATTCAATTTTTAACACTTGCTTAACCTTGAGAAATTTTCGCCTCACAACATGAGCATTCATTTTCAGGGTTTCAAAAATGTTACGTTAGTCACGCTGCTATTTTGGTTGAAAAAAATATCTACTGTCAGTAATTTTGTTTTAAATTCTAAGCAGAAATGATACATAGACACCATGTACATTGTAAATCCACCAGCATAACTAAAAAATTTTTTTATCCTTTAAGTTACAACTAAAAACAGTTACAAAATCAGCTCTGAATGTTACGTTAGTCACTATGGAATAACCCTTTAACAGTTTATTACCTAAAATTCGCTGTATTATACTGTAAAAACAGTAGTGTAATACTGGCAGCAGAGGTTCCAGTTTAAAACTATAAAATTCAGAGCAATAAACTGAAAAACTAGCAATTTTACAGTTTACTACTGTAAAATTAGCAATTTTTAGTTTATTACTGAAAAGTTACTACAATATTAGCTGTGGGTCATTCTAGCGAAAATGGTACAAATCATGTCTGAAACTTTTTACTTAAGATTATCAATTTAAATAATTTCCACCAACTAATCATTTTTTTTATTGAGTTTCCATTTATTTGTGTATAATGAAGTGTAAATAACTAGTACATAACTTATTTATGAAAGTATTTTGAATATTTTGATCGATCTTTGTGTAACAGAGTGGACAAATAAGCCTTTAAAAATATCTTTCTAATCACAAAGAAAAGTTAGTCACAGAACAAGCATAAAGTGGAATAAACAGCCTAAAACTGTAAGTCTGTCTGCAATTTCAAGAAAAAAAATCTATATTTTTCATCATGAAATCGAATGTAACAGAATGGACATCCAACAGTTCAAATTAACTACCATAAGAAAAGAACTAGGCTCACCCTGGTTGTTGATTACATAATTCAATTGTAGCAAGCTAATCACGGCAGTTATACTACCTATATTTTTTAAAAAACATATCAGATTGAATGCAATTGCTTATTTTATTTCCAAAAGGCAAAACAGAGGGGAGAATTCGAAACATAGAAAATCTAGGGACATGGATAAATAATGGTGTTTTTTGGGGAAATTTTTTTTTCATTTGCGAAATAAATTGCAGAAATGGTGTCAGAAACATCTTTTGTGCCGTGCATTTTTTTTTTTATTTTGCTGTTACTTTTCAGTTTAATTTTAAATCACATTTAAAAGTCTAGCAATTTGAAGCTGGGACACGTCATTTTCTCTTTCTTCTGACGAAGATTTTTTTTTTTTTTTTTTTGTGCCCTTTCTAAATGGATTATACATAATTGATACTTGATGGCACAAAATTAAATGGAGAACCAATAAAAAATACACTTAAAGGGTGGCACTTATTAAAATTCATTTTAAAAAATTCCGAAGTCTCGGACGTGATTTGTACCATTTTCGCTGGAATGACCAATAAAACTGAAAAGAACAGCATTCATTTTTTATAGTGCACTAGACATTTTCATTGGACAATTCAATCTATTAAACAAACAATTCCATATCTCTATTTGTTCCAGGATGCGCGACCGCTTCAGCTCCACCCTTTCCGGAACCGGAGCCCCGGCCGGAGCAGGCAGGAGGAGGCGATCCCTGGACGGCGACGTTGACGACCAATCCATCCGGGCCCTGAGGATGTTGGAGGAAGCTGAAGACAAATACAGTAACAACAGCTGAGTTAGGGTAAGTGGAGCTATGCTACGAAATACATGCCTGAGTTTGTTTTTGTAGAACGAATAATCTTGTTATAGACTGAACCAAAACATATGATAGGAAGTAAGTGATTGTTTGGGGGAAAGTCTACACGCAAGAACATTCCCAAGTAGCATCAACTCATCGAATTTTGCTCGGCCGATCATCGAACTCCTCGTAAACTGATCCCGTAACGCACGATGACATCGTTCCGATCAGTATCCGAGCACGGTTTTCGATGAGCTACTTTTCATCGGAAAGCGATAGCCTTCCGATCAACTTTCCCGATGAAAATAAGCCGAGCATCCAAAATTGATCCTAAATTCATCGGCACGGGACTGCACTGCTCGTAAATGGCTCCAAATCTCATCGTATTTCGAGCAAAACTCATCGGATTTTGCTGCTCGGATACTGTTTGGCCGATGAGACATATTGGAGCCATTCCCGATGAGAACTCATCGAACCCGATCATCGGCCGATGAGAATTTCATCAGGTTTCGATGAATGGCCGATCATCGGCCGATGAGATTATGCTGCTAGGGTTGCATGTGGTCGATAGCGTCATGCAATTAAAACACACACACACACATTTTATCTTGGAAAATTAAATGTCCCTCAAATCGATGTCGGCCACCTTGTCCAGTGGTCAGAGAAGTTTGACCCGGATGGAGTGGTCCGGGGTTCGAATGAATGTACTTCCTCTCTCTCCTGTTCTTGTTCCTTCTTTGTGTGAATGTGTTGGTATAATGTGAATGGTTGCTTTAAACGGGTTCCTAGGGCACATGTGAGTCAATCTTCACACCAAACAGGGGCGAATACAAGGGAGGGGCGATGGGGGCGATCGCCCCTCCTTTGAGGGACTCTTCTCCAGCAGTTTTTCGACTTTGAAGCTCAAAAAAAGGCGATTCTAGACGATTTACGATTATACTCTGAGAAGTGGTTCGGATTCGGGGCTCTGATCTAGATTTTTTTCGAAACTGAAGACCGAAACATTTGTAATAAACATGTGTTAACCAGGATGTGTGGTGAAAAAAAGGGGCAAGTTGAAAAAAAAAGAACAATCGCCCCTCCCTTGGAACGTTTCTGGATCCGCCCTTGACACCAAATAACGGTACAGTAGTGCAGTTAGAAAAGAGAAGCAGCTTACCTCAAATTACCGGCCTGACTGACACAAGACAACAACAAGATTCATATCTGTGGTCAATGACATACGTTTTATGTTCCTGTATTTTGTCTTTTTTCCCTAACAATTAATTATTTATTTATTTATTTATTTATTTATTTATTTTATTTTTTTTGTACCCTCCTATACAAGCTTTGTTATCAGAACTTGACTCGTTTCAGCAATTTTTACTGGCCGAGAATATATAGCACTTCGCTTTTTTTTTTCTTTTTTACGGATTTTTTACTTCTTATCTACGGATTTATCAGATCATTGTGTTTAAAGTTATGCATACAGAGTTTATCTCTTTGATAAATGAGACCACATTTAAAATCGTTGACATAAAATTACCAGTGAAATTTACCATTTAATGACATTTTTGCTTTACAAAACAACACTATTATATCAAAAAGTTTGTTCTAAAATTATTATGGAATTCTTGCTGAACAGCAATGAACCTCAATTGTTTAGTTTAAATTTAAAAAAAAAAGAAGTTATTAAATGGATACATAAGTAATACAATACACCACTAGCTCGTTTATTCCATCCATGAACTGCAGTTTTTTGCTTATTCTGCACTCATCAGCATAGAATAGGAATTAAACGAGCTGGAGGAGAAAATCCTCTTATCGAGTAAAGAGAGCCAACAAAAACTGGTAGCTAATGTGAAATTAGAACATCAGCGAGCGATCGCACTTGCCACGGTACAACTCGAAAATTTGTTTAATTCCTATCCTATGCTGATGAGTGCATAATAAGCCCGAAACTGCAGTCCATGGATGGAATAAACGAGCTGGTAGTGTATTGCATGTTTCTGCCTTAGCCCTGACTTATAGTACGGTGCAATTAGCCCAAAAAATTACCGAACCCAGACATCCAAAGTAAAAGGTTAACTTCAACGCCAAATTGTTCTACCCTATGTACATATTGTGTGGTAAAAAGTCACACAATTTCTAGCGTCGGGTTTGGGGGAGGGAGGGGGGGAAGAAGTTTGAAAATTAGTAGTTATTTCAGTTTTTTTTAAATATATAAAAAACTATGCATTTAGCACCAAAAGTCTAATTTACAAAAATAATCTCCATTAAATTACGAACAAAATGGTACCTTTTATAATATTGTAACGCAAACGGTTTCAGAGTTACGACCAGCGCAAAAAGTAGAAAATTTTCGTAGTTTTCAGATTTTTTGGAAAAATAGGATATTATAAGAAAAAAACATATTAAGAAAACTAATTTTTTGCACGAATTGTGTTTTGTAAAAACAAATTGCAATACTAGTGGTATCACCTACTTTAGAGACTACTTTTTAAGAGAAATAAGGCTTCCTCAGGCTTAGGCCCATTCTGTTGTACGGAGAAATATGTATATTCTTTGGAAAATTTCGCATTAAAAATGAATATCTTTACAACAAAAACTACTTTAAAATATAAAAATATTTTATGAATAATATTTATGAATAAAATTGTATCATTTTCATTCATAATATTTTTAAAACCAAAGCTGATAGACGTTTTTCTTTATAAAATAGGCATATTAGGTTGTATTTTACTACCGCATTGTACTAAAGACGTTCATAAACTGAGTTCAATAGTCATATTGAATTAAAATGTAGAATGTTAAATGTGATATGATAATCTAGAGTATTCATCTATATACAGCCCTCTTCAAGCATAGTACCCTTCTCCTCATCATCAAGCATAGCACCCTCCTCTTCATCATCTTCGTCTATTATGGTCGCGTCACTGTTATCACATCCTAAACCTGAGCAGAAACTGCACGTGCTTGAGCATTTTAGACCACTGTTTCTGCATTCGCAGTTAAGCATGCTTCCGTCTTTGCAAGCGCATACTATGAGAGAAAGTCATTCCTGGGGAACTGCAGAACGTACTGTAGTAATGGGTTTCAGGTGTTTGCCAACCTTCCTCCACCCCCAATCAAGCGGATTCTTTTTCTCATTCAGCCATTGCTGCACCTGGTGGTAGGTTCTATATGAATGCTGATGGAAGCTGCTGAAGTGGGGGGAAGTGTAGACAACTTGAGCAAGGAATGTATAGGCTGCTTGCAATTGCTTGCAAGTAACACCGGTAGCGAAAACTATCTAAATCTTCAGTGTTCTTGGCTCCATACATCGCAAGAAGGAAATGCTTTCCAGCGTCAGCCACTGCATCGTTGAAGACTAGAAGTTTCGTACGAAGAGCGTTATTAGATTGCACTTTTCTGTACGGTGTAATTTTCCCTTTTTTGTAGATAGCTGATACAGTGTCACATCCTGTGAAAGCGAATATTGCTAACAGTACACCTTTCATCTCCCCAAAGTGCAAACTAATAACGCTCTTCGTGCGAAACTTCTAGACTTCAACGCCCCCAAAGCTGACCATAATGCAGTGGCTGACGCTGGAAAGCATTTCCTTCTTGCAATGTATAGAGCCAAGAACACTGAAGATTTAGATAGTTTTCGCTCCCGTGTTACTTGCAAGCAATTGCAAAGCAGCCTATACATTTCTTGTTCAAGTTGTCTACACTTCCCCCCACTTCAGCAGCTTCCAGGCAGCATTCATATAGAACCTACCACCAGGTGCAGCAGTGGCTGAATGAGAAAAAGAATCCGCTTGATTGGGGGTGGAGGAAGGTTGGCAAACACCTGAGACCCATTACTACAGTACGTTCTGCAGTTCCCCAGGAATGACTTTCTCTCATAGTATGCGCTTGCAAAGACGGAAGCATGCATAACTGCGAATGCAGAAACAGTGGTCTAAAATGCTCAAGCACGTGCAGTTTCTGCTCAGGTTTAGGATGTGATAACAGTGACGCGACCATAATAGACGAAGATGATGAAGAGGAGGGTGCTATGCTTGATGATGAGAAGAAGGGTACTATGCTTGAAGAGGACTGTATCTAGATGAACACTCTAGATTATCATATCACATTTAACATTCTACATTTTAATTCAATATGACTATTGAACTCAGTTTATGAACGTCTTTAGTACAATACGGCTGTAAAACACAACCTAATATGCCTATTTTATAAAGAAAAATGTCTATCAGCTATTGTTTTAAAAATATTATGATTGAAAATGATACAATTTTATTCATAAATATTATGCAGATAATATTTTTATATTTTAAAGTAGTTTTTGTTGTAAAGATATTCATTTTTATGCGAAATTTTCCAAAGAATATACTGATTTCTCCGTACAACAGAATGGGCCTAAGCCTGAGGAAGCCTCATTTCTCTTAAAAAGTAGTCTCTAGAGTAGGTGATACCACTAGTATTGCAATTTGTTTTTACAAAACACAATTCGTACAAAAAAATTAGTTTCCTTAATATGTTTTTTTCTTATAATATCCTATTTTTCCAAAAAATCTGAAAAATACGAAAATTTTCTACTTTTTGCGCCGGTCGTAACTCTGAAACCGTTTGCGTAACCAGATTATAAAAGGTACCATTTTGTTCGTAATTTAATGCAGATTATTTTTGTAAATTAGATTTTTGGTGCGAAATGCATAGTTTTTTATTTATTAAAAAAAACTGAAAAAACTACTAATTTTCAAACTTCTCCCCCCCCCTCCCCCCCAAACCCGACGCTAGAAATGGTGTGACTTTTTACCACACAATATGTACATAGGGTGGAACAATTTGGCGTTGGAGTTAAACTTTTACTTTAGATGTCCGGGTTTGGGTCTAATTGCACTGTACTATTAGGGGCGATTACTTACTGCTAGATACGTAAGAATTACAATTAGAGAGGAAAAGTTGTTTTTCTTGCATTCAGGCTGTGCTAGCAGAAAAACAACTTCTACAGAAATCACTTATTTATTTTTTAAATTGAACTTATATTATATTTAAGGGGATTGATGACAAATATCATTTGCAAAAAAAAGACGGGAGGGGAGGACTTTTAAATAAGGATGGCAAACTTTTTGAATTTTACAATTCAAAAAATCCCTTTGTTAACTTTGCTATCATACCACACATACAGATATCAAGAACTTTTTTTTATGTTTCCAGTTTTAAAAAAATACAGAAAAAATACATGAATAAATATAATATTTAAAAAAACATCCTGTCTATAATAACGATTAAAAAGTTGATCATTTTGAAGAAAAGTGGTTAATTTAAGTTAGTTGTAGGTTTTACTTTTAAAAAACGTTGCATTTTCGCTGTTAGTGCTAGCTATTTTTTCTCAACAAAGAAAAAAAAATGCTCGTATGCGCTCGCACAACTTTCACTTCACTACTGGTCAATGGCCAAAAGTGTTGCAATCATAAGAAATCTATATTTTTTCAAAAGATAAGCCACCAAAAATGGTGTGTTTGATATTAAACTGATTTTTTTAAGTCAAATGTAAAAAAAAAAGTTTCGAAAAACAATAAATGAAGTTTGGCACCATGAAGTAAAGAAAGAAGTGTGGTAAAAACTTGCGGATTCCATGCCTGAAAGAGAGCATAATTTTTTTTTCGGTTCAGTGACATTCACTTATTATTCAGCTTGTACCTTTATTTTATTTGAAGGGAGCACAAATGAATTTCAATTTACGAAAACATGAGCATTTATTTTTTACACATTATATATGTTTCCAATTAAATTAAATAATTACTTGTGTTCAATAATAACTCAATCATATCTTACTTTTAAACTAATTTACCCTTATAACACAGAAAATTATCCAGGGCCTGATTACTGAATAGGCCAACTAGGCCGTGGCCTGGGGCCCCCATACAATTTAGGGGCCCCCAAATGGGTAAAATTGCTGTAGTCAAAGTCTAAATTTGTTTAATCCAGTGCCTAAATTGTTAAGCCTCAGTACAGGGGACCCCAAAAAAGTATTTGGCCTAGGGCCCCGTGATATCTTAATCGGGCCCTGAAATTATCGATTGCTTGAAAGAATGTTAGACTTCTTAAACTAGCCATATTTTGTCCAGTAGTGTTTATATATGTATTAGAACGAACAAAAAAAGGAAACTATTGTGAGCATAAAACAGTAAGTTATCGCCCCTAAACCAGGGCTAAGGCAGAAACACACGCAATACACCGCCAACTCGGTCATTTCATCCAAGTACTGTTGTTTTGTGCTTGTTAGAACTGATCAGAATGGAATAGGAAGTAACACAGCTAGTGGCAAAGTGCTACACGCCCGAACTTCACCTTAACTTTACGAGCTGTACTGTACCATTGTGCGATCTCTCGCTGGTACTCTAATTTTACATTAGCTACCAGTTTTTTGTCACTACAGTGAACTCTCACTTATTCGCTGGCCAAAGGGGCCAACAGAAAAAGGCGCATAAGTGAGAGAGACGCATAAGTGAACAAGCCTATTTAAAGGACTAAAACGCAACATAGGTTCTAATGAGAGAATGAATAAAATGTTTTTATAGACAAGGGACATATTACTACGGTTTGGCAATTACTGTAACGTAACTACAGTGATAAAGAGAAAACAAAAATTGTTGCATACCTAATTACAAACTCTTCCCTTTAAAACTACCCATAATATTAATAGGTAATTGTCCCTCTCCGAACTTTAGTTCTTTAGCGGAGAAAAAGCCTTCCGTGAGCAATAAAGGCGAAAGATTCAAGAGGAAAGTGAACAAATTTGCTTATTTTGTAAAGAAATTTTTTCTTTTACATTTTACGGAAAATTCGGCGCATAAGTGAAATATTTATCTTTAGAGCGACGGATAAACGAATAATACTATCATTATTTTGGTATGGAATGTGCTGAGACTATTCAAAATCGTCGTATAAGTGAAAAAGGCGCATAAATGAGGCGGCGTATGAGTGAGAGTTCACTGTATTTGTTTCTACAAGAGGATATCTGCCTCCAGGTTACTTCCTATTCCAGGTTGATGAGTGTTAACAAAACCGAGTTGGCGGTGGATTACATTGTGAGGAGTTCTTTCAGGCACTCCGCGACATATGGAAAAGTGCGCGAGATGGAAAAGTTTGCAATTTTGTATTTTAGTATATTGTTATTATTATTATTATTATTATTTAAAATTTTAAAGGTATAATGATGCTTGAATGTGAACTAATTTATAATTTCGTTTAGAAAAAATTTTGTTAAAAAGGTATTCTTTTGTTTATCTCTTTAGACAAGGCAATGGAACTACAAGCAAAAGAAAAAAAAGGCTGCTACGGTGAGCTGACGGGTGACCGGGTCAAAAAGAACTTGGAGGTTTTTTTACTGAAAGAGGATCATTACACTTTTCATTGTCCCTACACCATACCCACCCCCCCCCCCCTCCGAATTTGTATGTTCACCAAATTTATCAACCGCCTACTTGTTGATCGAGTAGCGATTGTTAAATATGTTTGAAAATATGTTTTCTGTTTTTCGCCATCAAGTTGTAAATAAAGCCATCACTTCTTTCTACTCGCCTTGATTGTTTATTTTACTGTACTAGGGGGCTCCGCCCATTGCTCACTTGGCTCGCCAACCCCTATTTGTCGCCTGCGGCGGCTCGATCAACCCACTTCTGTTGGTTTAGAAGTCTAAATCCACTATATGCCAACCATTACGGAGTCCCAACTGAAAAAGAAAATACAGTGAACTCTCACTTATGCGCCGGCCCAAGAGACCAACAGAAAAAGGCGCATAAGTGAGAGAGACGTATAAGTGAACAAGCCTATTTAAAGGACTAAAACGAAACATAGGTTCAAATGAGAGAATGAATAAGAATGTTTCTATAGGAAAGAGACTTATTACTATGGTTTGGCAATTACTGTAACGTAACTACAATGATAAAAAAAAAGTGTAGCATACCTAATTACAAACTGTTCCCTTTAAAACTAACCTTAATAGGTAAATGTCCCTCTCCGAACTCTAGTTCATGCGGAAAAAATGCCTTCCGTGAGCAATAAAGGCGGAAGATTAAAGAGGAAAGTGAAGAAAAATGCTTATTTTTTAAAGAAAATAAATTAAATTTGTACATTGTAGGGAAAATTTGGCGCATAAGTGAAATATTTATCTTTTGAGCGACGCATAAACGAATGATACTATCATCATTTCGCTATGGAATGTGTTGGGAAAATTCAAAATCGGCGTATAAGTGTAAAAGGCGCATAAATGAGGCGGCGCATAAGTGAGAGTTCACTATAATGACACCCCCTCCCCCCTCTTGATGTAAAATAATCGTTTCCTTTAGCTGAAATGCTCACATACCCTTTAAAAGCATAGTAATAGCTCCTTTAAAATTTAAAATATTCGCCAAATAAATTAAAGACCCCCCCCTCCTGGTATAAAAAACGAAAAAAAAAAGTACATAATTAAAAAACATAATAAAATATCTTTCCCACACAGAAAATCCAGTTCCCTTCCCTTGCAGAAAAAAAAGTTTACTCAAACACGCAATGTAATTCATAAAAAATCACTTAAATGTTAAGAAAAAGTAAAGAAAATATGCAATAAAAGCAATCGTGTATATTTTGTTGAATTGAGACGAGCAAATTAACAAAACGAAGAGTTATATCGGTTTTGTTTGTCGAACGTTACCTTGTTGAAAAGATTTTGAAGCAGTTTGGTGGAATGGTAATGTAATTTTACTCGAGGTGAGCCTTCAATTATGGCTCAATTATAATCACCTATATCTCCTGTTATAATTAATGGAGAGAAATGGAACAAAAATCTTCTTCTTCAGAAAGATAAACTCTTTCAAACGA
>JAXGGA010011743.1:0-41278 GCA_038373865.1 Uloborus plumipes | reverse complement strand
AGTTTTTGTGTTTCTATGTGATTCGGCTATCACGCGAAAGTTATTTATAAGGCGGTCCTATATTGCTTATATTTGTTGTTTGTTGGTGGCGTAATTAAAATGTCCGTAACCTGTGGCAGGATTTCTGCGTCCAACGAGCTAACTACGTAATCGAATTTTGTGTCATCGCTGGTGATTTTAGCTCGGCGAAATTGTGCTTCGAGCTGTAGAAACCATATCCTGGGATCCGGCTTCAAAAAGGGCAGAATTTTAACTCCAACATGGTCCACAAAGCGTGCTTGCTCTGTATTTTCAGTTCCGGCAGCTGAATCGCCCGTAAGCAAATCTTGTCCTTGAACTTCTGTATCGTTATGCATTATTCCTGCACAAACCAGTCCGAAAATCACCACTGTAGTTTTTGGTGGAGTTTGGTATTTCAATAACACAACTATCTGACTCCAATTATTTTATAAACTTATAATACACAAACTTTAATGCAACATTCGAACACTCAACTCTCAATTCAATTAACTAACTTCCAACTCTCTCTCTCTGTCGAGTTGAGTTGTCGCCTCACAGGAATCGGTGACTTCACTTCACTACAGGCTAAATCGCTTTAAATTTGACTACTTATTAATTGATATCTTCGTTAATTAAAATCGTATAATTATATAAATTGAAACTAATGAAGCTTGAAAAATTACCTATCTATCGGTACCTGGCTCGACTTTCAGTCAGCGTTCATTGGCGTTCAGGAGAAAGAAGCGTGACATAGAAAGAAAATAGAAAGATAGTTTAAAAAAAGATACTCAGTTTTTAATATAAGTAGACTATATATATTTGACCTTTTTGTGCATTAATAATATTTTATTTCACATAAAACACAATCGAAAAAAGGACTGTAAAAATAAAATCTGGTTCGTACACCTTAGATATAGGACTAAGCTTTTCTGTTTAACTACAAATAACTCAATACTTTACGCAAAACTGATCCAAGTATAGCCATGGGTCTACAGTTCACCCAGGAGAAAAACATGAAATGGAGGTACAGCCCTCGACGTTCCTCAACACGGAAATTTTAAGGAAACAAAAGTTGCTTGATTTAATTTCAAACAATACACTGTAAAAAAAACCTGTTGTCTTAACAGTTATAGGCAGCAGAGATTCGAGTTTAAAACAGTAAAAACACAGTAATAAAATGTAAAACTAGCTATTTTGCAGTTTATTACTGTAAAATTAACAATTTTACCGTAAAATTAGCTGTATTATACTGTAAAAAACAACAGAATAATACTGGCAGCTGAGGTTCCAGTTTAAAACTGTAAAATGCACTGTAATAAACTGGAACTAGCAATTTTACTGTTTACTTCTGTAAAATTTGTAACTGTACAGTTTATTATTGTAAAATTACTGCAAAATTATCCGTATTATACTGGAAAAACAGCATATATTTGCTACAATGTTTACGTGTCAGTAACGAGAACTGAAATCATATTTCTCTTATTCCGACTTTCTTTCTTAATTCTGTATTTTTTCTTCTTGCAGCTTGGGCAAATAAAATAAACTTACAAAACATTATCCTTTTTCAGTGATGCAATTTTAAAGAAGCTTCTTTAAGAAAACACATACTCTAAATCAAAACAATGAAAAATAAGTTTTCTTAGAAATTCTTCTTTTTAAAAACTCTTTATTACGTTTTAAAGGCCCAAACATGACTAACTTCAAATATTCTAAAAACGAAACGCGGAAACAATAGCAGAATATTTATCCTTCTATTTTCCCGCCCCTTTGTGAAACACGTTTTGTCATCTTTCGGTGAACCGTGTATTTTCCTATACTTTCTTAAGAGGAATATTTTCCGATAAATTGCTTTAAATTGTGTGCATATATGCTAATTATTTCTATTGACTCATGAAGGGAGTTAATCATGACAACTTAAGACTTTTTTTAAAAACTTTGAGAGCAATCCATTTTGAGAACATTGAAACGGTTTACTGACAAGATGATTCTAATTAACTGCGATAAACGTATCTTCAATTTCTTTTTTTGAAAGAAGGAAAAATGTTAAAGTCAATTTAAAAAGTAAATATTAATCTTCTTTTTCGTTTTAAAAGGAGTTTTTCTTTTTTCCAGTACTAGAAGTTGAATTTTATTGTTTTGAAGAGGTATTTGTCTTGCTTCATTTGATTCGTTTTCAAAAAGGGGGAAAACATTCTATCTTGATTTTTTTTCATTGAATTAATTTTTTAATATAGAAAAACATTTTCAGCAGACATATTTATGCATAGGTAGGTGCTTTTAAAAAATCTACTAGGAACATCGAACAAAAAAATTTTCAGTGCCATAGCTTACGCAAGGACTTATGCTATTTGATGATAAACCAATATTTGCTTTTAAACACGTCCTTTACGTATGTTTTAAATACGTTTCCTTTTAAATGCGTTTTCATAATTTTATTACACTGGCTATGTTACACAGTTTTCTACTCTACACATTTATTTTGATGTTCCTTTTTAGTAAAAATCAAACAATATCTCAGTTAATTTAATATAAAATATCAGGGTAACTGGCAGCGTATATACCGCATTAAATATATTAAGCTAAGTCCTTTGGGAGTATGAGTACAAATACAGGGCGTTTTATGTCCCCATGCTCTATTCCAGGGTGTTCTATTAAAACAGGATAAACTCTCTTTCTGAAGATTCCACAAAGCTTAGTCTTTCTGTAATATGCTTTTCTGAAAGCATTAAAATAACACTACAAATATCTAAGTTTTTCTGGCTTTGCTAAAAGTGCAACCAAGATAAAACTATAATGTCGAGAAATGAGGCAACTGAGCTTTTATATATAAAAACATTTCTATACATTCTTAAAAATGCACTAACTGAAGTGAAAATCATAAGACACCTTTTTATTTATGTGACAAGGTAGGACTTCGGTTATAATGGTTTTGGAGAAGCATTAATAAGCATTAACCCATTAATGCCTAGCTTCCCTTTTTAGGGACGGTCCAAAAAAGGTCTGAATTTCCCAAAAATGACCATTTCAACCAAATAATAGTGTTTAGTTAGTTCCTTGGTATTATTTCAATTCGTTATTAACAGATTGCAGCACATAATCATTGTAAAGTGTGTTCCGTAGCAGTTTTAATATGATCGTTATCAAAAATGACATCGTTCACAATCTCACGAAAAAAAGTTAAGTTTTCAAAGTTATTCCCAGCTTCCCAGTTTATGTTAATTGCTGATTTTATTTTTTGTTATAAAATGTCTTTTTTATTACTGTATCGTAGGCATAAATTCTTTTAGTAAAAAAAGTATGTACCCTCTGGGGTCTATCGTAACTTTTAAGGGACGTTTTTTCTTTCCTTAATAAAACAATTATTTTTCGCATAATATTTTTATTATTATTTTTCCCGTCCATTAAACAATGTTTGTAACCAGTATACAAAATATCTTTGAAAAAAAAAAGCGTCAGGCATTATTGGGTTAAGCAGCACGCGTCGAATTCCAGAATGTTTGACACAGGACAGCAACAACAGTTCTAGTTTGGGCAGATTTTAACATTATCTCTCTAACAATGTATCACTCGAACTATAACCTATTCATTTCGAACATTTCTTGTAAGGAACTAAAGACTAACCTGAATCTCAATTTTCATGTACCCGTTGTAAAATGTTTTTGCTGATTTCACTTTATTTAACATTTTGAGCATGCAACAGCATTAATTATTAGGAAAACTTTCTAGATTGGCCAAATTATCTTATTCTCACTTTAACAAATTCTGATTCTTACTGATATGATTCACCTTGAACACTTTTTCCAACAACTGAAGAGCACGCAATTTTCACATGTTCTCGTTGAGATGCTGTATCTGACTCCAAACCTATAAATTCGGTTTAAATATTTCCAAGAGTATTATAAATTAAGCTCTAAAGCAGTGATGCCGCACCTTTTTCTGCCCGAGAGCC
The DNA here is from genome assembly GCA_038373865.1 of Uloborus plumipes. NCBI lineage: Eukaryota > Metazoa > Arthropoda > Arachnida > Araneae > Uloboridae > Uloborus > Uloborus plumipes. The sequence goes on along the minus strand of JAXGGA010011743.1, from coordinate 37,329 downwards.
GTACATCATATTAAAATCATTCTTGCAGGCCAGAGCACAAAAATTTTTTTCAAAATATTTTTTTCTAAATAACATAGGAAAATAAGGGACAAAAAAAGAAAATACAAACCATTAGTTGTAATTATTACTTAATGCTCATGTTAAAAAATGCGTATTTTTCAAAGACCAATTTCTGAATATTTGGCTTTAAATTTGTAATATTGTCACTTCTGTTTTCTTTTCTTTTGTTTTTCAACTTGTAACATCGAACAAAAAAACTGGTCACGCGGATCTGCTATACGTATCGGAGGTGGCCCGTGGTCCACAGGTTAAGTAACATTGCTCTAATCTATTTAAAATAAATTAAAGGAAAAATATGGTCACGTATTTTATTCTAGTTCAAACAAAGATTTAATTGTCACTTTCATGAATAGACTTCTATTACTTTTTAACTGAATCAAAATATAAAAGAAGACCTATAAAATATTCTATATATGTTTTAAACAAGTCTGTTTAATTTCAAATGAAACAGAGCCAAAATTAAACGCATTCTTCAAATTTCGCAAACGTGACTAGTATTTTCAATAATGATAGATATCACTTATAAATAATCAAACAAATTTCAGTACTTCTTGAACTTCTAAATGCTTACATCATGCACAAAAAGTGTTTCAAATTGCTTACAACTATTCTGATAAAATTTGTCGAAGCAGAAAAACGCATTTAGAATGTTAATCCTTTCTCGTTTTTCAGTACTGCCGTTTTAAAAGAAAATGATGAAGTTTAATTATACTGCAAAAGCATCCCTTTTTTTCGTCTTACAAAATAATAATCTTGAAATTTAGACAGGCTAGGCGTTTAAAATGTGGAAACCCTCCTAAAGACCCTAAGATGTAATTGCATTTTATGAAGAATGTGTATAATTACTTGCTAGACCAAGCAGTAAGATGCATTTGTGAGCGCAGCAGAAGAAGAAAAAGCGAGGGTTTCTTATTTATTAAACCGCCGCATATTTTAAACTTCCATTAACGCAAAAAGAGATATAGCTGGGAAAGTTTTTTATTTATAATAAATAGAAGGTAATCTTGGAATAAAATTACTGAAAATGTTTCTTTTACTTCTTAAGCGGGCTTGAGATGAAAAATGAGGTGTAATGCGTTTGAAAATCTTCTCGTAATAATTTTGTTCTTCCCTGTAAGTTGGTGGAATACTAATGTGAATCGATGTAAAAACAATTCTCGCTGTAAAAGCTGGAAACAGCACGCCATAAGCGTGCGATAATATTTTCTTTCCTTACACTTTTTTATTAAACATTGGAACATATTTATATATATATTTGCAACAGTAATAGCAAATGAAATAAAAATAAACATTTAAATCAGTCAATCATTTTGTTGAAAATAACCTTTTACTAATAGCATTTATTTTTTTCTGAATAAAATAGTCAGTAGATTTCGAAAATACTTTAGCTTTCTGATCGTATTAATGTTTGTGTTTTCAGTATTTTATTGGTGACAAGCTGCATCGCCAGTTTTGCTCAGTCTGCATCAAAAATAAAAGCTGCGTTAAGTGACGTATGTTCGCAATTCGGGATAGATGGAAGAAAAAGAGGAGGGTATAATCTCTAAAAATGCTCATTCGAATGAAAAAGTTCATGAATAAAATGAGCACTTCCCTAAATATCCCAATATTCGAATGAATAATTAAAAATTTGGCTAAAGATGTGATTAAAATGTAGGCAATAGTCCCAAAATAGTGTCAACGCATCCTTTAAAAACTTTATTAAAATTCGGAAAATAGTCCTCACAAATCCACAGTATAATCTCGACATTAATCTTTTAAAAAATTTACCTGAATGAGCACAACAATCTGTAAACTATCCATACTAAAAATTTCCTTTCAAAATAACTTTAAGATTCTTGTTTTAAAAACCCTATTAGAACTGCAACAATAGCATCAAAAAACTCCTTTTAAATAAGTTCTCCGAAAACCTTTATTTCAGAATATCGTCGCCATTCCTACATATAATCCATATCAGCATCATTCTTTCTGAAGTAACTTTAACGGGTAGTCTAAAAGTTATGATTAGATTTCATAACAGTAAAAATCTCTATTAATACTCATAAAACCTTAAAAAAACTGATCCACTAAATAAATTTTATTCCTAAAAATTTTATTTGTCCCACTAAGCAAAAAAATGTCAGCATATTTCTTCTCAATGATTTCTTCATTTTCAATAAATGCGAGCTTACGCCACTAATACATATGAAATTTAAAATTGATTTTAATTTACTTAAAATATCTTGTTTATTTTTTGCTGGTTAGTTTAGTCTCCTTGTAGTTCTCAAACTGTAGGCAGAAAATGTTGCAACAGGGATTTTTTTCGCCCTTTCTAATAAAAGTGAAACGATTATATAATAGGTCGAGTAAAAAGAATAATTGTATGCTCTTTTTGGACCTAAACAAATTAAACTGTTCGGTTTGTTTTCGGAGCGGAGAGGGGAGGGGGGAGATGAAAGGCACCCTAGCTCTATTCTGAAATTCTGACATGGTATTTGCACAATGTTACAATAATTGGTTGTGTTGTTAAAAGCGTGAAAGTCTTATAAATATCCTTACTTTTGCGTTTATAATATTAGTAAGGTATATTATATTTCATCACATAAAAAGTTTAAAAAAAAAGCCATTTACTGCTCGGGTTTATTCATAAAATGTTGCTGATAATCTAATATCGGTTTGTTAATAATAAGACATTCCTCCAAGCATCAAGGTTAGGGTGATGCTTAAAAATGAAAGTTAAAAAATTCAACTGTTCACCCTCCCATTTTGATCTCTCATATATGAAATGGAGTTAACTAAAATTTTGTTGGATTTCATTAAGTTTTAGGGGACGCTACCAGGCTTTAAATTTCATAAAAAATGTTAAAATTTAACATAATTTTCATTAGTAATTTTTAATATTATAAAAAAACCTTATATTACTTAACATTTAATTTTATGCATGGAAGACTAAAATAACCACACAACTCCTCAATTCCGGTCTAGACACCCCCCTCTCCCACCAACTTGAGGAGCCTGTCACTAGTGGTCAGTGTAGTAGCTGTCTATGATCAGTGCAGGTGGGTGCAGATAGTCTAACCTTCAAAACAGTGTAGGGGAGAGTGGTAATGAATGGGCCATGGTGATGAATGGGCCACTAACAAAATATGAAAAAGTATTTGCATGAATTTTTTTTTGATGCCACTACTAGATGTAGCTATTTGTTCTACTAAACTCATCCAATTTTTATTCGTTTGCGCTGAGCCATTTTTAAACTAGAGTGGCATGGTCAAGAATCTGACTGAAAAGTAAGTTTTTCCCTTTTTAGTTAAACATTTCCTAGCTAAAATGTACCAAGTATTTCACTGCATACATATGTACAAGTTAGTCTTTCCATATCTATAAACTAATCTTAAGATGTATTTTGATGTTATCTAAATTCAATGTACTCAAAAAACCTAAATGTATTCCAAAAGTATAGGTGGGGCTGAATGGGCCACTATGTCATGGTAATGAATGGGCCACCTAAATATTGTTTTTCTTCCTTTTCTTTGGATTTTCGCATTAATATGAAACACAACTGACTGTCTTAGATAGATTAAGATTACTGTCGTCAAAATAGGTTTGTAGTAACTTCTAAATATAATTTGCAGATCTATATTATATTCCAATAGTACAATAGACATCTGGTCGCAGTGCGTGGCTTGAAAAAGCCCCCCTCTCTCCTTCATATTATATTCCTCACAGTACAATTTCATTTTCTTTCTTGGTAACTTAAATTAGATATTTCTTATTCCCGATGTCTAGTAAATTTTAAAATTTTTTTTTGAATTTTGACAAGTTTGAAAATGAAGGTGAAGTTTTTGAAAGTGATTTTTAATATTATTTTTGAAATATATAAATTTTGTTAAATCATAGTGTGTATTATCTGTTATTTTTTATATATATTTGATGTTATTTATTTCTTACACTCTCATTATTTAGTCATTTTTCTGCTACAATTGGTATGCATCAGTTTTATTTTAATTGCATCAATTTTGATGTTTATATAATTTTAATTTCAGTATGATTTTGTATCATCATGTCAAGTGCCACATTTATTTTGTCATATTCAGCAAATAAAAGGTTAAATCCACATGTTTTCATTGAATTCATTTAGTGGCCCATTCATTACCTTCGATGGCCCATTCAACCCCATAGGTGGGGTTGAATGGGTCAAATTTCAAAATTTTTATTTTCTATTATAATTCATTATAGACAGGTGCTAATCCAACTTTTATGACTTTTTTAGGTAGCCAGATAAGTAAAGTAACTAAAACACCAATTTAGAGTTAAAACAAAATGTTAGAAAAAATTACAAAAATTCAAAACCAAACAGTGGCCCATTCATTACCACTCTCCCCTATTTCACTTATAATACAAAGAGTGATTTATTTTCTGTGTGTGTGTGCGTGTGTGTATGTGTGTGTGTGTTTTTACTATGAATGTAATAAGTTTCGTAAGTAAGTGTTTTTATTTGTGGGAATGATAAACAATAAACTATATAATAAATTAATAAATTTAAATTGACTGGAAAGTAATGTTACTTGTTTTGGCTGTTTTTAACAGACTTCAGATGAATGTATTTAGGCCTAGGACTCTCAATTTTTGGTTTTTATAATTTTATTTCTGTTATTTATGGCAAACTGTAAAGTTTTTGTAGTTTCTACAAAAAAACAGATAAAATACAGCTAGTAGGTCAAATTTCTTAAACATTAAATCAAACCAAACTATCTTCTAAAATTGAAACTCTATTTTTTTATTACAAAGAAAAGTAAAATCAAACAATCCGTGAAGCTGCTCATTGGACTTCCAAAGATGTTTTTTAAATTTGGAATAAACAGCTTCTCTGTATTCTAAAACTTGAGTCTAGTGAAAGTGAAAAAAATGCATCCGCAGGTTATGAATTATTCCTTTCATGGGGTTTACTCAATAAGGTAAAGAGTATGAGTTTCGACACAACCACATCTAACACCGGGTCCCAAAAAGGAACTTTGTATTCATTCTACTTGGGTAGAGAATGGATAAGGAAATGCTCTAACTAACATTTAAGCATCATATTATGGAAATTATGCTGGCATCAGTGGTTCAAAATGAAATGGGGCCTTCGGCTGAGCCAGATAATTTATTATTCAAAAGATTTCAGAAAAACTGGCAATTAATAAAGAAGAGTATACGACGTTAGAAACTGATGAAGAATTTATTGAAAAGCTCCAAGATGTGGGGGGGGGGGAGATGAAATAATCAATTTTGCTAAGAAACAATTGACAGAAAATCAGCCCAGAGATGATTACAATTAACTCTTACAACTAAGCATTGTATTTTTGGGAGGAGAACTAGAAAATGGCTTGTCATTTAAAAAGCTTGCAGGTCTTCACCGAGCAGGTTGGATTTCAAAGTCTATCTATTCTCGTTTCGAGAACAATTCAAATAGTTTCCAACTGCCGGCTTACGAAAAGACCCTGGCATTCTACGGCAGTCAGAAGGTGCACTCTTAAACAATTCATATAGATAGAACATAAGGAGAAAGGTTTGCAAGAAATCTTTATTTTTACAGTCTTAATCTACATTAAGTATTGGTTCCAAGCTCCATCCGCTTGTTCAGCCCCAAGAAACGACTTAGAACTCCTCAGAGATTTAAAGAAATATACAGCAGAGAGCGGGGTGTCCTAAATCTAAGAGTACAACAAGATACTGACTATAGATGAAGACCAGAAGCAGTATATTTTGCTTCTTGTGAAGTCCTTCAGAAAAAAGTTCCCGAACTACAAAAAAAAAAAAAAAAAAAAACTTTGCTGTCTGCATGAGTTTTTTACGTGTTAATTCTGCATCAAAGTCTTTTTGAGGACTCTAAACAACTAATATAAGCTTGTATTAATTCTGTAATAAGTTTTTTTTAAAATTGTGACAATCAAAGAGATTTTTGTAAAAATCTGTTTTTTGTCTAATTTTCCTCTTGTTTTTTCACATCTCAAAAGTGAATTGTAACACATATATGATACGAAATTCGCTTTGGGTAACATATATGGACCTTAAAACCTCATTTTAGTTTTTATTATGTAAAAGAATAAAATCTTATAATAAATACTAATTTCTTTAAATAATCACTTTTGGGGAAAATGTTAGATTTTTAAATCTCTAGTAGCGACCTTTAAATTTTTCTCAAAAAATTAATTTAAGATTATCGGATTAGGTAGAACAAAATGGGAGGGTGACCCAAGAGAAAAGAGACAAAAAACATTTTTGGGGTCTTTTAAGCATCACACTAATCAAGGTACGTCTTAGCAAAACTACCCTGAACAAGTAAAAACAACTTCTGTCAAAACAAAACCTTCGTAACAAAGACATCATTCAACCTCTCTATAAGTCAGCGTTTTTGAAAAGACTTCAAACTCTAAGCTGTTGCTAAGAAAATCTGCTTCCCGGAGATTAAACTGGAGAATATGCGAACTCATTCCTTGAAACTGCTCAAGAACTCGGAATAAAAGTATTACCACCCAACTAAACGCATTCATCACCCGGCAGGTAAATTACCCTCGGAGGGCTCTTTTCTCCTGATGACGGCCCCAGGAATGTACTCGGTGATGTATTTCTGCAATTCAAATCGTAGGGGTGCTTAGTGTGTCTTCAGAAAGAAGTATCTTCTATGGACGTCAGCTATTGTTCTGGGTAGTTGATACGTGTCTGCTTATGCTAGATTAATAGCGCTCTCGAATGCTAATAATGACCTTAGAAGGTAATTTTGTGCTGAGGAAGTGATTGCGTTTGAAAAGATTTGAATTCCTGAATAGAGGAAAGCTATAAAGCGAATTCTTTGTAGGGTGAAAGTAATATTTTACATTTCGACGTCTTTTTATTGGCACGTTATTTTCTACCATTATACTTTTTCCACTTTTTCGTATACGGGCGATTTTCACCATATGCTTACATTTCAAAATTTTTAAGTAATTTTTTTAACTTGTTATTTTTTAGAAACACTAACAGATGTTTAGTCACATACTTTAGGTGTGTGAAAAAGTAATTGTTTGTACACTTTGATGAATAATTAGTTATGCAAATGATGTAGTAAAACTTTAAGTTGCAAGGAAAATTGTCGTCCGTTACGATACAAAATCAATATGAATTCTCACTTTTAAACTATATTATAGTGCCTAGAATTAACTTCATTTGAAATTATTTGCGTCCCTGAAGCTTAAAACGATGTTTGTGGTCATTAAAATATTGATCAAAAACTGTATGGTAACGGATTTAACATTTGGTAACGGATTTGACAGTAACGGACTTGACAATTTCAACCAAAATGTCAAATTATGGCTAGGTTGTCGAATTGAACAACAATATGCATTTTCTTAGAGTTGTATAATAAACAATATTTCGGGTTAAAAGTAGAGAAAAAGTAAAAATTAATACTAAAGTCTTTGGTAACGGACTTGACAAAGAATAAAAATACGCACCTGGAAGAAATCTTGTGCGAAACGCCACAGCAATAGTTCTCGACTCAGGGAAACAAAATGGTACAAAATAGTTATGTCACTAATTTGTTAAGTTAACTGAATACGTGTTATCATCTTTTGACTTTAATAAATACCTTTTTTAGCTAAAATAATCTTAGGGTAACGGACTTGACAAGAACTTCCGGACAAAATATATTCATACATTTCTTATTGAAATAAAATTACTATTGTCAATATTTATTATGAATACCATATGCAATACATTAATAGTCAAAATATAAAAATATGTTGCATTTACTTTTTATATGTTGCATTTACTTTTTTTGACCATTAAGTATTAGGGTGAGTCGAAAAAATCGATTTTTTTATTTCGAAATCGCATTACCTCTCAAAAGTTGTGGTTTAGTATCCACAACTTGGGAAAAATAAGAAAAAAAATCTAAGTTGATATCTTCGGTTCGCGCATGAGGCTCAAAGTTGGAAAAAATATGTTAAAAAAGGGAAATTTTCAAAAGGAAAAAAGAAAAAAAAAATGTAACTTTTTATAATGCAACTGCCATAAGCTGTAAATATTTTGTGCATTTTTAATCTAAAAAAATATTTTATAGCTTTTACATGCGATCATTAGTTTGCACATCAGCCTTAAATTGGGCTAAAATCGCCTACAATGTCAAATTTCGAAAATATCGATTTTTTTTTATTTTGAAATCGCATTACCTCTCAAAAATTGTGGTTTGGTATCCAAAATTTGGGAAAAATAATAATAATAAAAAAAATCTAAGTTAACTCCTTCGGTTCGCGCATGAGGCTCAAAGTTGGAAAATATATGCTAAAAATGGAAATTTTCAAAAAATAATTTGAAAAAAAAAGTACTTGTTTTCTATCGAATCTGATTTAAATTGTTAGTAGATAACGTAATTTGAACCGAAAAATATACATATAACTTTTAGAAGATACATTCTGTTTGTGCATAAGGCTCAAAATATGAAAAAAAAAAAAAAAAGTCAAAAACTGAACCAGAACGCACTACGTCGGCACTGTGCCTGTATATTTTTAATCTACAGCCGACTTGTCTAGACATTACACATATTCTAGGAGACAGTTCGAAGTCCCTGCAGTCTGCACTCCCTTTGGTTGTCACTTAGTCAGCTAGACCCGTCAAACAAAGTATCTTTAATTAGCAACTGAAAGTGGATCAAAAAGTACAGCGTGTTTAGCTTTGGGTGAGTTTTTTTTTTTTTTTTTTTGTAACTTTATAGCATATTTTTATGCTCAAGTTTTGTTATACTGTTCTCCGTTCTACGACTAATAAATAATGGAACCCCGGAAAACTTCTAAACGTTTAATTGTTTGTCCGTTTTTTGGTGCACCGAAAGGGTTAAGTCAAAGTGTTTTACCCACATGTGCAGATGTGTTGTTAACTTGTTTTGAAGAAAAATCGCAATCTGTAAAAGGCGAACCTTTTTCAAGGATTTCAGATTGCATATCTGCTTAAATAGAAGAAATTTACTGCAAAGCTTCTGTACCAATGTACAGTGGTAATACCAATGTGCGTTCCATAGCAATGTACAGATGTATAGTGTACATCTACAAGATATTGGCTTTTTAGCACAAGAACACGAAAAATTCATTGCACACTTGAAAGAAGCAACGTCAAAAGTTTAGACTTCGCTTAATTAACAAAATGATTGAGTTTTGTCTTGAAGTTCAATTTATCTTTATCACAACTAAATGACTTTCTCAAAGTGTAGTATTATGAAATGTAGTAAAATGTAGTAAAAGTTTATGAATTGGATCCAAAGTGGTAAAACTTAATCTTGATGCTTCGGCCTGTCTATACACTATCTTTAGAACATCAAATGGCAGACAAGTGACGTCACAAGCTGAATGAAAATCTTCTCCCATTTATACGAGTCCAGAAAACAGAGAGTGGCAGGCAGCGTTAGTCAAAATCTTCGTAGAGAAGAGGTTCATTTTTGTACGAATTAATTAAAATTGTAACATGCTCTCTTTATCACTTAGCTGCCATCGTTTTTGAGAAGGAAAGTCAAGAAGATATTGCGTGCGTAAAAGAGGACAGGAAATAATGGCGATCGTGATCTACCAAAGCTTATATTTCTTACGATAGAAACGAAAGCATGTGATATCAACAGCCAATCACCATTCGTCAGCTTTTATATTTTTGTCTTCGAGTTGTCGACGGCGGACAACCCACGCCGTCCACAGTCAGGCAGGCGTTTCAGTCGCAGAAACTGGTTTTCGCGCTTGAAATGATGTCACATGTCTGAAAGCGGGGGTCGTGTAAATGGGGTCTAAAAGTTAAGTCACCTCCCATCATCTACCACACTTCTGCTGGATCCTCAACAACGAGCTTTCTGATCTTCAGTTTTGGCGAGATTCGGAAGAGACAATCATCTTCTTCCTTGATCACACACTCTCTGGATCTGACTCCGTGCGATTTGTTTATTGACTCACACCAAAGATCGTTTGCACATGTTTTTGCCACTTGATTTACCATATTTAAGCCGAATGATCGCAACTGATGCTGCTTCTATTGATTATTGCATGTTCTACCAGCGAGTGAAACAATAATTAGACTTTAGACTTGTAATATGCCACTTCAGAAACTGTTCATAAGCAAATTTGTGTGAAAGAAAACTTGTAATATTTCTTTCATCCATTAAAATCAACGTTGTTGCGGTTTTAGTAATATGTTTTTTTTAATTAGCCTTGCAAGCCCCAGGGGGAATTGTGACATTCCCTGCAGTATAAAACTGTGGACTTAAGGACAAACAACATAAAAAAAAACGGGCTGTATTTGAAATCAACAAGTCATTAGCAATTTAACATCCTAAGTAAACATTTGTTAGTGTCACAAGAGTTTTCAAGCAACAAAGATCAGTTAAAAAAGAAATACCTTTTAAAATTTGAAATCAATCTCAAAAAGGTTACTAGCCAGGGGAGAGAAAGCTCTCGAAAATATGTTTTTGCTTTGCATACTAAAACATTTATCACGGAAGAAATTTAAAACGATTTAATGTAGTTCTTAAGTGCTCTACAAAGCACTTTTCTTGATAATACTGCTTTTTTTCTTTTGGAGTTTCTAGAAAAATGTTTCGTGCATGCATTTTCTTTACATTCGGTAGATAATGATTTAAAAATGAGAAATAGTTCTTAAAACTACACCAATTTTCAATTTTTATACAAAATCAGTTTATAATGAATTTATTTTGGTTTTTAATCGAAAAACTAATTTTTAGCATGCGGATAAATGTAAAAGCTGAATTTTGCTGATTGTAAAACTTTACTTCCATTTTTACTTCTCACACCAAAAAAGTATTTTCTAATGATTCTGAAGCATGATTGCATTACTTATTTTCGTCCTAATTAGTTCTTTGTATTATAGTTAATAGTGAAACTATCCTTATTAGGAAAGATGAAGTGTTCCCATTTACAGCTAAAGGGCATTTTATACTTGATGGAGTGTCAGTATATATGGGCGATTCTCTGTAAACTCGTCATTTTTCACACGAAATCTGTCCAGGCATGGTTTTTAGAAATGTTCGTATAATTAAAATACTATTGCTCAGAAAATGAATCTATTGCTTTGGTTCGAAAGAGGGCCAATTGAAGCTTGTGTTTTTCTGATAAATTGTGATAGGGGGTAAGTCCCCCGCCTAGTATAACTAGGCAGGGGACTGTGCCAGGTGACTATGTTTTTGCTCTTTGTTGCGTAATATCTGCAAAACTATTAGAACATATTTAGTTACTAGACTACCTATAAATTTTTGCACAAATCGTGGACATTATAAGTAATATGTTCCATAATTAAACTAATTGACATGAATAAAATCACTTTCCAGAGGATCTTTCGCAACGACCTTGATGCATACTTTCATCATAAATGTGGCTCTCAAACTAAACGAAGTATCGTTCAAACACCGTTCTTAGCAATTTCAGCAAATTCACACTGATTGCTTTAAAATTCATGTCAAAAAACATTTGCAAGAGTAACAGGTTTTTCTACTGGAGCTTTGAACTTGTCTCATTTGACTGAGACAAATTCATGAAATCGACTGTAACCGAATGAACATCCAACAGTTCAAATTAACTACCATAAGAAAAGAATTAGGCTCACCCTGGTTGTTGATTACATAATTCAATGTAGCGAGCCAATCACGGCAGTTATACTACCTATATGTAAAAAAAATGTATATCAGATTGAATGCAATTGTTTATTTTATATCCAAAAGGCTTGTAACATAGTGCACAATTCGAAACATAGATAATCTAGGGATATGGATAAATAATAGTGTTTTGGGGGGAATTTTTTTTTTCATTTGCATATAAAACTGCAGGAATGGTGTCAGAAGCATCTTTTGTGCAGTGCAGTGTAATTTATTTTGTTGTTACATTTCAGTTTAATTCTAAATCACATTTAAAATTCTAGCAATTAGAAGCTGGGACACGTCATTTTCTCCTTCTTCCGACAAAGATAATTTTCTATGTGTCCTTTCTAAAGGAATTATACCTAAACAATTGATACTTGATGGCACAAAATTAAATGGAGAACCAATAAAAATACACTTAATGAGTAGTAGTTATTAAAATTGATTTTAAAAACTTCCAAAGTTTCGGACATGATTTGTACAATTTTCGCTGGAATGACCTATATACTGACATAATTTCTTAGACTTTTATAATTTTTATACAATATATGAAGGAATTCATTAGTAATTGTAGTTACTTTACCTCTTCTCCTTCCTTTCTGGTACATTTATGTTTAATATCTGCATTGTCCAAGCAGTCAAAATGACTTGCTTGGGCAATCTAGTGTTAAAATTCTTGCCAATAAATAACGTTATACTTTTCTCGGCAATATTGAACCCCTTCCCTCTTTTGCCACAAAGAATCATCCCAAGTAGCATCAACTCATCGGATTTTGCTCGGCCGATCAACAAACTGCTCGTAAACTGATCCTGTAACGCACGATGACATCGTTCCGATCAGTATCAGAGCACGGTTTTCGATGAGCTATTTTTCATCGGAAATCGATATCCTTCCGATCAACTTTCCCGATGAAAATAAGATGAGCTATATTCCATCGGAAAACGATATCCTTACGATCAAGTTTCCCGATGAAATTCCTCGGCACGGGACTGTTCTGCTCGTAAATTGCTCCAAATCTCATCGTATTCTCATCGGATTTTGCTGCTCGGATTCTGCTCGGCCGATGAGACATATTGGATCATCGGCCGATGAGAATTTCATCGGGTTTCGATGAATGGCCGATCATCGGCCGATGAGATGATGCTGCTAGGGACACTTCCCTTCTTTTCCTCGTGACATGTCAGGCTATTTTTGACACTCGTAAAGTAAGCACTGCTGTTATGGTAGGCACACTACTCGAATGCAAAACATATTCAGATAAAAAAGCTAGAGCTATTTGTTATTTAAAAACAGCGAATTGTAGTAAACACATTATGATGTAAAAACAGCACACTTCGCTGACAGGTGAACACAATGCCCGATCAACAACTAATGTCTAAAATGTTTTCGTGCGACCTCCGCATCATCTGCGCACGAGCCAAGTCTCTTCTGACTTTCTCGAAATAGGGGGGAAATGCAACGAGGAAGTAGCAAGCGAACAAAAGCTGAAGGCATCGGGAAGTGCGCATCCTAAACCTATCACCCCTTTTTCAAATGGAAGCGTTCGTGGCTGCCAGGCGCACAATACGCAAACAGACAGTACTGTCTGATTTTCTTCGGTAAAACTTTCCGTGTATGTACGCATGCGTCAGGTCTTCTCTGATATTACCAAAATAGGGGTGATAGGTAAGATAACAATAATGGGAAGAATAATAAGAAGCATTTTTAGCCGTATCAAACTACGTAGAACGATGCTAATTTCAAATACATAGTTTAGTTGAATATGTCAAAAGGATAGCAAATGCAACTTTCAAATTGAAAATTTCGGAAAGTTCCCACTCACAACCCATCACCCCTTTTTTAAGTGGAACATTTCGCGAGTGCTAATCGCGGTTTTCACGGGCGGACAGAACCGCAGCTATATCGCCCGTTTTTGATACATCACTTGAGTATAAGTTATAGTTTTTTTTTTCGAGTAGTAGTGACAGTTCTTACTTTGCCTACTTAGTAAACGTCCTTAATAATGTGCGTCCGCCACACTTTTATTAGTATAAAATTGTGTGTTGTCACAATTTTTGTTACACCCTATCTTTCCCTTTTTCAAGAACTCACAATTATACAAACGTATCTCCCCCTTAAATCGTTGCCTCATTTGTGGACATTATTAAAAGGAAATAATCTTATCTGCTCTCTTTCATAAAAACATTACCATATTTTCATTTAAAGTACGTTCTTATGCATGAGCACGTACATCATACGAAACGTGTTCAGTCGGATTTAAATATTTATTAATTTGTCTTCACTCGAAGTTATTTCATAAATCAATATACTATGAACTAGCATTAGACTCAAAAGTATGAGTATTTCGCAATACTGTTAAATAGTTTTAATTATGAGTTTTCTAAATGTGCCTCCATTTTGCTTATGAATAAATAAATATCTTCCCTTTAGCAAGGTATTTTCCTTAAACTTCATTTCTCATTTCACTTTAGTAATTATGTAGATGAGCATGATTTTCTCGCCTTTAATTTTTCGAAATTGACTTTGCATATGATGGAAAAATTTTCGGACCGAGTGATTAGAATTTTAATTTACCGCACTTCCTCAACGATGCTTAATTCTCTATTCAACGCTTCTCAACATCTTTCCCGAAGATCAAAACCTTTTAGCATTCCTTCTAGCTTCCAACTTCAATATTCAGATTAATTGTTTAAAATAATCAATTCGATTACACTCCATGAAAATCATAAGTAGTGCGTACTGTTTTCCTATGAAAAGTTTGGACTCTAATTTATTGTAAAACCGTACATTTCAAAAAGCAAAAGGTAGAATGATGTACAGGAAAAACATAATTTCGTTGCTTGAATTTTAAATCATTACTTTTCTTTCGGATATATTCTGTACCTCAGAGTCAGACAAACGTAATTCCATTTTTGTTATTTTTCAGGAGAACGTCAAAACGTTTGACTGAAGCATACAAAGCACTGGACTAGTCCTCTTTCAATAATACAAAAAAAAAAAAAATGTGAAGGAATTTTTTTTATAGAATAACGTTCTCACAGGTCGATGCAGAATAAGATTTTACATAAAATGTAACTATAAAGTGAACAACACCATTTTTAGAGTTAAGCTAGTCTGTCTTAGAGCCTAGGTGAGTTGAGGTACAGGTAAAGGATAATTTCAGTAAAGGGTAAATGCAACGCTTAAAAAAGCACAAATGCGCGTAGCTACTGCAGACACGTGTTTCGGCGTTACAAGGAACGACAAAAGCTTTTGACCGGATGCTTTTGTCGGATATATGTGCATCCATAAGCTCACATTTATTTTTGCATTGAAAAAGGCGTTCCTTATAACGCCGAAACACGTGTCTGCAGTATCCCTACGCATCTGTGCTTTTTGTAACGTTGCTATTAACGTTCCTTTACATTTATGCACAAAGATATTTATATATTTCATAATTTCAGTGCTTAAAATTTAAAACATTTATTTTCTTTCGAATACATACATTGAATCATTTAATTTCGTGTGTTGTGACCAAGCATACACTTTCTGAGTGTAAATGGGTACGAACAATTTCCTTTATCACTGTTTGTTAGTGAATGAAAGCTTGCTTCCTTTTATAGAGCAAGTTTCCTTTCACCCCAGAGGCTAAAGGGAAAATGGAAGCACCTTATTAATATCCCTATGAGGTTTAATGTACGTAAATAATTGCAATATGCATAATATTTTTAGACTGTGAAGAAATTCTATACCAATAGTACTCAATATCCGCCGCGTAGTCACAAACGGCTCTTAAAACCGTCAAATGTAGTTTGAGATAATTTAAAATGGACAAATTATACAAAAAATTAAGTTATGCGCTTACTATGCGAAAATTGAAAAAGTTATTTGCTTCGATTTACCCAATTTTATTGATGAGGTAGGCGGAAACATTTAAATTGAGGACCAAAAGTAACAGGAAAGGTGAAATTCATAACTGCGCAATTTTAGATACGTTCTGGATGACAAATAAAACTTTAAAATCGGCTAATTTTCATTTGTAGACAGACCTGTGAGGTAAAAAGGTGAAAATCACAAAATGTTATAAACAATTTTTTTCATGCTGTCATCTTCAATCATTGAAAAACTGGAGCCCTTTAACAAAGAAACAGGCTTTTTTTTAAATCAACTTCTGGTATATGCAATGAGTTTTCACCCATAAGACAGGGCTGGGGCAGAACTGAAGCAAAAACACCCACAGCTCGGTCATGACATCCTGAGACTGCAGTTTCGTCCTTTTTCTGGACTCGTCAATCAGGAATAGCCAATAACCGAGCTGGAGGCTATTGGAGAGGATCTTTGTCTCCAGCTCGGTTGTTGGCTATTCCTGATTGACGAGTGTAAAATTCTGGTACATGTAAGTTTCACTCCTTGTTTACACACGTAATACCATCAATAAATACAGAATGCAGGACAGTTTATAATGGAGTTTTAGATATAAATGAATATTAATTTATGCAATTAAATACAGAAGATATATCCAGATAAAGTCGATTAGTTTTAACAGAAGTTTAAATCTGATTGACAATTTTATGCGCTATTTAGTGTTTTTTCATTATGTTTATATGCATGCAACAAACAACTTAACAAACTATAACAATTTTAGAGCTGAATATTTAGCAAAATAATCATAAGAGCAATTTTGAAACACATAAGAAATAATTTTCAATCTAAATTAGGAAGTAATATTTAATATATTACATCATTTCCTTTTCAATATTACGACAGAAGGGTTTAAATCACTTAAATTCGTAGCAAATAGGTTTTTTTTATTTTAATTCAACATTAGAAAACATAAAATTCTTGCAATATCATTTCCCATTAAATTGTTGAGACACCTACAAAATGCACTATATTATTTATGCACTACATTGAAGTGCATAATTAATATCGAATATAGTTTTCTTTTTTTCATTGTTTTGTAACAGAAAGAAGTTAGGACAAAGGGAGCTCTACTTCTACAAACGAATACACGAATCTCAAACCTCAATCATTCCGGAGCTTCAAGCATTAAGGGCAATGATTAGCATAATTCCTACGCACATATATGCATAATGCTTGATTTCTGAAGTCATTTGGGGCACCAGTATAAAATATTTTTTCCCATTCGACTTTCGTTCTGGAAAACTGCAGAAATATTTCGCAGTTTGGCCATTACGCATTCCTCCTTGCATCACTTGGACATAGCAGTTAAAAGTATCATTTGAGTTCGGTAATTACACTCTGAATGATAAATGCTTCTAATTAGGAAGGGTAAACTTTCGCAAGTTGGATGAAGCTGGACAATAATGATGCAACAAATTGTAATATTCAAACGCAAGTAGTTCAAATATATAATGCTCTTAATCTGTATTACGTTTCATGGTTGCTGCGTTTAAAATCTTTACTCCAGAAACTTTTCCTATCTTAAATAGGGATTAAATTGGATAGTTTTGAAGTTAGAGATTCAATTTTTGAACAGGAAAAAATGCATAAATAGACAGTAAATAAAAAAACACCA
The DNA here is from genome assembly GCA_038373865.1 of Uloborus plumipes. Lineage (NCBI taxonomy): Eukaryota > Metazoa > Arthropoda > Arachnida > Araneae > Uloboridae > Uloborus > Uloborus plumipes. Next base: position 20,130 of record JAXGGA010011743.1, on the reverse strand, counting down.
TAAATTTAAAGAAAAAAAATTGAATTTTGACATTTCGAGTTTAAATATTTTTTTCGCAATGCCGAATTGAAGGGCTTGCGGGATTAAGGGGCTAAGTTACATTTTAAAAGCACTATGGACAATGGTAAGCAATGGATACAGGTAAGCAAAAAAAATGGCACATCAAAAAATAGGTATCATTAGATTAATTTCATACACACACACTAACGACAAAACCAGAAAACAAAAAAGCTGCAACAACTTCAACAATAAAACTTTGAACTTCAATTACTCGCAATTTATTGTTTTGTCACATAATTCCTTTACCTCCTGAACATTTCAATTGTGAAACTTGTGTGGCCTACGTCGGACAGCACGTAACCTAAATTTACCAGCGTGCCTTAAACATTTAACATTTATTTGAATTATTATTTTCAATAATGAAACTTTCTTTAAATAAAATACTAACTTTCCAAACTTCTTGGTCACGCTTGTGTAATTCTTGGATATCCAGAAAGCTTTTTAAAAAGTTGCTTGCTTGAAAGTTGTCACACAAAAAAAGGTATTCTGTAATGCTGCTAAACGTAAAAACAAGCATTTGATTCTTATTTTAAACTTTAGTACTTATAACCACTTTTTCACTAGTATACAGTACACAGCATGTCATTAAACAAAACATTTTACAAAATATCTTTGAGAAATATAAATATTTTTACATTTACATCATATTGCTGGGAAAGTCTATTGCATAATCCTCGTCTTTAGTAAGTCGTCTAATTAATTTAGTATCGGTCAAGTTAGACTGATTTAGTATTGGTCAAACGTTTATATAATTAAGTATGGCGAGTTTGTCGATTCAAAGCCTTTCCAAGTATGAAAATATATAATTTTTGTTTCAAATGGTAGGAAATTTTAATACAAACATCCTCTGGAAATACAATCGTACGTAATTTTAGCTTGAACCGAACATTTTGTGTTTATTTCTATTTAAGAAAGAAAATACTGTCACCCCCGCTTAAACGAATAATGTCGGTTCCAAGAAATGTTATTACATTATATGGTGTATTTATTTAAGTGGGGATCTTCAACATTGCATCTGTGGCATGGAGAAATATACGATTCCTTGATATTGCATTCGTATAACCGGGGTACTCGTTTATCCGTTACCCGATTAAGTGGTGCCGACAGTACTTGTATTGTATTTGTAAAAATCGTTTTTTGTGTTACAACTAAGTATACATTAAACATAATATTTTTTTTTCAAATAAGTTCCATGACATATACGCACATTTAAAAAAATGTATCACATTGCAGAATTTATATCGCAGATTCCTCATTTTTACATGAAGGTCGATTTTAATGAAACACTCCCAGCAAATTATTTTTGAAAAAGGTATTTTACATTATAATACTAATATAATAATATTTATTATAATACTATTACATTAAATTACTATTATAAAAATTATTACTTAAACACATATTCTATGTTTCTATACACTAATTTCTCTAGGATAATATTTTGCCTTGAATGAGATCCGACACCGCTGTCCTTTTTCTTTTCAGCATCAAAGATAGCTGAAATGTTTTAAAGATATCTGTTTTTTAAATATTACGGGAAGTTTCCAAGAGTCACCTTTTCTAACATCGCAAAATACTATAGCTCAAAATTATTCTTTTTGAAAATAAGACTTCAAAATTTCATATTGGGTTTCTCCCATGTTACTCAAAGATTAATAGTGCTTTTAACAATTTACTTTCAGAAGAGATCATTCGTAAAACCTCTTACCCTTAGTTCACTAAGCATGGCCCAAATGTGTAGCTTTAAAACTTCAGTTTAATTAAATTTTCAAGAAAGAACCCTCTCCTCTTCTGACTGTTATATCACCCAAAAAAGCTTATACTTGAATAGATATCTTGAGAAGATCTCCTTACCTTTCCAGAACATCAAAAAAAAAAAAAAAAGGCCTAAAATTACGTTATTAAAACTAAAATTTATTTTTTTTTAAATAAATCATTAGGTTGTACATGTATATAACAACGTCTGTAACTTTGATTTATAAATAAATCAAATTTCTTTTTTCCGAAATATTATTTTAATATGTTGAACACAGCTAACTAAAAACTGCATTTTAAATAATACATAAAAATGAAAGAAATATCAGAATTATCTTTTGAACCGCTGGCTTCAAATCTTTTGTTTTCAGATCCATTTATATAAGGGGTCAGATCAACGCAATTTTCTATAATATCTATATACATAAAAGACTACTTTTGAAAACGTATGTCCGGGGTAATCTTCCAAACTACTGAACCGATTTTAACCATTTTTTCACCGTAGATAGCTACAGTAACAGGGAGCAGGATAAGCTATAATTTATTTCTAAAAAGCTTAGTTTTAAAAAGTTATTATGGAAAACAGTTAATTTTATGTCATTTCCCCATTAAATTATTAAATTTTCAACCCATTGTTGCAAAAATTTGGTGCCATGCAGCAACAATATTGATTGTAATCATATTGAAAATTTTGAACCAAGGCTTCTCTGGAGTAAGTATGAAATTTATTGCCTTCTAAGGATTTTTATATTTATCTGAGCCAACAATCGCTAACGGGTGAAATAAAAAAAAATTGATTTTGGCAATAGTTAGAGAATAGAAAGTGTTTATAGTCAAAAAAATTTCTAAATTAAGTACATAAGATGTTTTCTCCTCACCAATGTTGTCACGAGGATAGAAACTAATAATGGGACTTATTTAACGAGCAATATTTGGAAATGGTTAATTTCAGTGCGATTGATACTGTAAATATATATTTATTTTAATATACCAAGCTTATAACATTTCCTATTTACTCAAACATTATTTGTAGCTTGCTATTTTTTTCAGCTTGCATTATTTTTTTTATAGTTTATCCATAACATAGCCATTGTTTACAGAAGTAGCCATTATGTTTATAGATATGCACTTTAGTGTTGGGAAATTTATGAATGAGTTTCACTAAACCACCCTACACCAACAGAAACCTAGGCAGGGCCGGGTACCCGGCTAGTAATTCTATAAATCATACTAAAATTGCTGACACAAGTTTCAGCATATGTTTCGATGCGTTTGTGTTAAATTTAAATGCTTCAAATTATATAAATTCGTGAAATGTAACAAATAGTAAAATGTATTATTCATTAATTGGGTGCTGAATTACAGGTAATTTTTTTTCTCCCGAAAGTAAGCTGCGTTTATTTAAGAACAGCTTGAGATAATATGTCTGTATGAGAAGCATTAGTATTAACATGGCTCGTGATCCTTTAGCATAGGTTCGAATCACATCCTTGTTGTTATCTTCGGTACAGTACATTCAACACTGTTCTAGTGGAACCCTCTTAAGTCGTAGAACCCACCCACACTCCCCCATTGATTGATCTTTTTTTTTTGGTTTGTTTAGCTAAATATAGATGCACAGGACGCTCAATACCTGGGTTGCTTACAACAAAAAGTACTAATTTTAAAAAAAGAAGAAAAAATATAACCTGAATGTTTGTAAAAACAAAATTAAAAGTCATAAAAAGTTCTCAGATAAAACGTACTTAGATATTAATAATATACATTATGTTATAATAAATGTTGAGTGACCTTCCTCCTTCCCTAAAAAGGAGGGAGTGCATTGGGGTCGGTGCATGCTACTCGTAACGTCATATGTTACTTTTCAATAGTTATTCAGATACTTCCACAACAAGAACAGTATGATGGATAAAAGTTCATTTAAAACAATAAAAAAAGCTCGATAATTAGCAAATGCAAACTTTTGCATAATGTAAAAAAAGTTAAAATAAATACGTAACTTACGTTAATAATGTTCCAAACCAGGATAAAACGATGACATATCATCTTGAAATCGCTACCGATGTTTACTAACACTTGTTGCAAAGCTTCGAAGAAATGAGTTAGTTTTTTATTGGCTATATGGTGTACGTGTTGATTTTTGTTAAAACACACTACGCAGTCCTCGTGTTTGTCGAAGCCATCGGCTTCGACAAACACGAGGACTGCGTAGTGTGTTTTGCCTCCTGACAAATACAGGACAGATTTACGGCACAGAGAGGATAAAATAATGTCCATGGCAAGGCTGGATTCGAACCCGCGACCACTTGCTTACGAGGAGAGTACTCTACCTCTAGGCCCACGTGGCCCCACATGTTGAAATACGCTCCCATTTTTTTCATACAGAATTCATAAGCTTCGACTTACATGATGACTGTGTACTATGTTCCTTGCCTCCTGACAAGCACAAGACAAATTTCGTTCGTTCGTTCGTTTTTGGGCTATATGCCCAGGGTTTTTGATGATGACTACAATCTAGTGTTTTGCCTCCGTTACATATGATTTTTATTACATATATCTGTACCTCAGAACCAGACTAAGGTAAGTCCATTTTCGTCATTTTTCAGTAGAAGGGAAAAACGATGTATTCGACAATCGTTTTTCCCCTCTACCGAAAAATGACGAAAATGGACTTACGTTAGTCTGGTTCTGAGGTACAGATATCTTGTACATACAATGTATGAAAGAGTTACATCACTAAGGAAGGAAAATACATCCGGAGCTAGGGTGGGAGTCGAACCCACCGTCTCAGAGTTATGGGCAATACGCCTTAGACCGCTCGGCCACTGAGACCCCCAAGACAAATTTAAGGCACAGAAAGACTGAAATAACATCCATGGGCAAGGCGGGACTCGAACCCAGCGACCACTTGCCTTACGAGGAAAAAACTCTACCTCTAGGCCACCGTGGCCCCTTCTACGCACCGATTTCACAGCAAAAAGTACTTCCAGACTAGTTTATGGCTGATGTGGACAAGCAGCGTGAACGGTGCCGCCTAAGGGCGAAATTCAGGTGAAACGCTGTATCTGCAAAAGTGCGTTGCTTACGCAACTTTTTGTGTGCCGCTTCCGCAAAAAGCGCCAAATCGGCGCTTTTTGCCAAACAGTGTTTCATAAGAATCCGAAAACCCGAAAATTTGCGTGCGCAACGCATTTTTGCAGATACAGCGTTTTACATGAATTCCACCCTGATGCTAATAAAGGTTATTCGTTTTCATGAGAATTTACGACACGATAACGATGATAATTGCCCCATAATACTACAACGAGGGGCCTTGGTAGCCCGATCAGTAAGGCGTCGAACTTTTGACCGGAGGGTCCCGGGTTCGATCCCAGGCGATCAAAGATCCACCATCTTCATTAATAGTGGCTGGGGGACATTAAAAATGTCGTGGTCACAAAGTCCTCCAAGTGAACCGATGCCTCTAAGGGTGTTGGGCCAAGAGTTTCCTCGGCTCTTTGTCTGGTTCAAAAAGAACAGAGCGCTTTTTAGAGCCCTATCCTGGTTAAACCACGAGTTGTGGTTGGTACTGGGGACCCTGGAGTGTGAAATACTACAATGATAAGTAGGTATCGCGTCGTCTATTGCTGTTATATTATTCAACCGATATCGTTTTGTATGTGCCTTTTTTATCGCTAGCTTTTTCAAAGAAAGTAAACGGTAGTTGGCTGACAAGAAATGAAAAACTGGTGCATTCCAAAAAAGTAGTCCGATCAACAAGATCTGCTCCACAGGGACGACACAATTGTCATTGAATCGGTAGGTGGAAAAGCGCGTAAAATATGTTAATAAATTTTGCTTGCGCCAATATCGGATACTGACAGTCGTACGATTAATTAAAGTCGTATCAGTAAGAAACTCCTCCAATCTTTCCCCGAATATCAACGGTCTTCTCTGCTTGATGGGAATAATTTAGTCTGCTATCTAACTACGCCAGGGGGCCACGTGGGCCTAGAGGTAGAGTACTCTCCTCGTAAGCAAGGTCGCGGGTTCGAATCCTGCATGTATTTTAGGCAATGGTAATTGCCTCCAATTGGTTCATGTGTATTGGAGGCAAGACACTAGATTATATGAAAATAAGCTAAGCATTTAGTTTCCATTTTTTCTCCTCTTTTGACCAGCAATTCTTTCACTGTTAAAAATTCCATTGACTTTGTTCAGAAGTTACGTTGCTTTAAGCCTCACGGCGTAACGATGGCTTCTTTTGACGTGAAATCACTTTTCACTAATGTACCTGTTATTGGAGCACTGGATTGTCTCAAATTGAGACTCCAGGAACATCATTTTTCTAGTTTTGAGGTTGATGAACTTGTTTCTCTTACTCGTGCTTGTCTTGATCAGAATACTTTTGTATTTGATGGTGTTTACTATCGCATGTCCGAAGGTTTAGCGATGGGTAACCCTTTGAGCCCTATTCTAAGTGACATTTATATGCACTACTTTGAGGTAAAACTTTTTGAAACCATAAAGTTTCCGTTCTATGTTCGTTATGTTGACGATTGCTTTGTTTTGCTTGACCAAAACCAAGTTAATAATGAGCTTTTACTTTCCACTCTTAATTCTATCGATCCTTGCATCCAATTCACTATTGAAATGGAAATGGAAAGTTCTCTTTCATTCTTGGACGTTTTGATTACTAAAAGTAATAACGATTTTATGACTTCAGTGTATCGTAAGCCCTTTGCTGTTACAATACCTCCTCACAACTACTCTTCTCATCCTCGAAACCAAAAGTTGGCCTCATTTAAGGCTTTTGTGTTTCGTGCTTTGAATATCTGTTCTTCATCCAGTTCTTTAAATACTGAGCTTTCTTATTTAAAAGCTGTGGCTTTTGATCGGTGTTACTCGCCCAAGATTATTGATTCTATATATAATAGGCTAATAAAGCCCTCTCATTCCAGCAAGGTTTCCGAGTCTAAGGTTGGTTACACCATTGTTTTGCCTTTTTATCCAAAAGCAAGTCATCAAGTTGCAAAGATTTTGAAAAAGTTTGGTTTCGATATTTCTTTCTCTCCTGTGAACAAAATCAAGTTTACAAACTTAAAGCATCCCATTGATTGCCAAAGCAACTGGGGCATTTATAGCATCTCTTGCAAATGCGGACTTAGCTATGTAGGCCAGACTAAGCGGCCTCTTAAGCACCGTCTGAAAGAGCATCAAAATTATGTTAAACATAAAGAACTAGCACGCTCTTCCATTGCTCAGCATTGTTGGACTTCTGGTCACTGCTTTGATTTTTCTTCGGCTAGAATTATTTGTAAATGTTCGTCAGTTTATGACCTCGATTTTTGGGAAGCTTACCATATTTGGAAAAATTCCCATTCTCTGGTGAATGATTTTTCCAGTGTTCCATTTTTCCCTGACATCTGGAAGCAATTTTTATAATTTCGTCTTCTAGTGTTTTCTCCCGCGCTTTTTTGCCCCTACTTTCCTTTGCCGCCTTCCCCCCCTTTTCTTCGCTCTCCTGACGTTTCGCTGATCGCTGATTGGTCGGTGTTTTCCCGCTTTGTTGTGAGTTCAAGCGCACTCGCCCATTTGTTATAAATACCGGGGCACACGTGCTTCGCGCTCAGTTCTCTTACAGCTTTCATGTTGTTTGCTGAGCTTCTTGCACTGATGAAGGGGCTCCATTGTAGCCTTGAAATAGCTATTTGCTGTACTTTCTACCTTATTTGTGCTTTATTTACGTTGATTTTTAACTTCAAATACACTAGATTATAGTCCTCATCAAAAAACCTGGGGCACTACGTTCGAACTCTCTAGCACTTCGCGAATCGTCTATTTCTCCCCTCTCTAGAAGGAAGAACGATGAGAAAATAGTCGTTTGACAAGTTTCGTGCTACGTTCAAAGCACCGAGCGAGAATTTTCTCTCCTTCTAACGCATATCGAGAAGGGGAAACGATTGACCAATCAAATGGTTTCGTATCTCACTGCATGGCGAAGATCAGGAATCAGGGTTGCATTTCCTGCCATGCATCGCTCTTTCTGATCGGCACAAAAAAACCGGGTGCTCAATACTTTTCTACGAGAATTTCGCAAACTTTCGGCGCCTATATTTTATTCAGATTTCGTCTAATCTTTCAACCAATGCGAAAAATAGTTACAGCATAGTTTCAGGAAGCTCTTATTTTAAAATGGGCAATATTAGAGCCGATTTAATTATAGAAAATGCGCGTTTTCATTACGCATTTTCTTATGCTTTGGTAGCTTGCGCATCGATATCTTAGCTGTTTTTCACAAGTTTTCTTCAATGTTAATCAACAATTAAGTGCCTAATACAATTAGAAAAAAATCCCCCTCCCCCAAAGGACTTTTTTTTTAATGATACGATTAAAGCAACATTAAAATCCCTCTCAGTCGAAAAAAAGGAATTTAATTTAAATGCGACTTATTTTAACTCGAAAAATATTAGTCCCCCGCCTCTCCAGAAGAAAAATGATTTTACTGAAATACCCGTTCACGGTAAAGAAAAATGAGTGAATTGAAACAATAAAATAATTTTAAATCCCCCTTTCAAAAAAAGGAAATTGGAACTTAGTTAAAATACACATTTAATTACAATAACAAGAAAAACCTCCTCTTCTGATGAAAAAATAACGAAACCAAAATACGCAACACCACAAGAAAAATATACCCCTCCCCTAACACACACAAAAAAAAAAAGCTTTGCAAGTTTTATTCAAAAAATGAAAAGACTATCTCTCCCCGAAGAAACAGAATTTTAATATAATATATTTCGTGGTATCCCCCACCCTCATAAAGATTAGTTCAATGAAAATAAGTATTACAAATATAGATAAAATACAGCGACTGCCCCCCCCCCTCCTTAATGCAGTAAAAACCTCTTTAAATTAAATACGCATCACAATTTGGAAAATTTAAATATTCACTTCTCAAGAATACAGAATCATAAATTATTAACCAATAGAATCAGAAAAAATATACCCCCCCCCCTCCCTTCCCAAAGAAAAAAGCATCTAACTAAATATGCACTGCAATTAAAATGAAGTTCAAACTCTCCTGGGGGGGGCCCAACAGAACTACTTTAAATGAACATTATAAATCCAAAAATGTAAGTACCCCCCCCCCCCCCCCGCAGTGGAAAACAGAATTTAAACAAAATACCTATGTAAATACAACGATACGGAAAACCCTCTCTCCGAAAAAAAAAAACTTTCATTTCATGCACAATACAAGTGGAAACGTCCCCCCCCCCCCCGCGCTTGAAAACGTAAAATAAATATGCATTTAAATTAGAAAATGGGATCCATCACTCTCGAGGGAAAAGAAACGAAATGTATAGTTAATTTCAACAAATTAAAGCCCCCCCCCTTTTCCAGGAAAAAAAATATGTCATGTAAAATACCAAATAACAGCTGCAAAAATACAATTCCCATCCCCTTTCGGAAGACGAAAAAAATTATTTAAAAGCCGTTATCCGATTAAAATGAAACAAAAATCCCGCTCTTCCTGCAGAAAATACAATTTAAGTCCGCCTTATACTATTAAGTCCGCCGGCGAGGACCTCTTTCGAATTCATCATCTTCATCCTGACGAATCGCGAGCATAACTATTTCAGCCATCTTGCTGGTAAACAAACGAACTTCTCTCTACCTATTACGCGTTCTCCCTCGGTTTCGGGCGGGGGAGAAATGCTCGACAGTCAATCTAGGAGGGGAGACGTAAACGTTTGTTACAGCGTAGTGCGAAATTGTGGCTCTCCAGATGTGACGTCACGCTGGGGTAGAAACCGGTTTTCTCTACAGTGAGTATCTTCTAGGGAGCTTGACGTTAGTGCCCCTGGGCATATAGTCCCAAACGAAACGAAACGAAACGAAACGAAATCTGTCCTGTGTTTGTCAGGAGGCAAAGCGCATAGTACGCAGTCCTCAGGTATGTTGAAGCTGATGGCTTCTGAAAAAAAAAAAAAAAAATAAAATCTAACTACGCCGCACCAAGGTTTTGGCCCGGACATAGCAACATATAGAATTTTGAAAAAGGTTACAAATTATTACATATTGAAATAACATATTTTCTTATGAAGAAAAATATTTTGTCGCATCGATAAGTTTAAAAGCATTATAAGGTGGGAAAGTTTGGAGGAGGGGTCTCAGTGGCCGAGCGGTCTAAGGCGTGTAGCCGATAACTCTGAGACGGTGGGTTCGACTCCCACCCTCGCTCCGGAAGTACCTTCCTTCCTTTGTGATGTAACTCTTTCATACATTGTCTGTACAAGATATATGTAATAAAAATTATGTGTAATGGAGGCAAGACACTAGATTGCATTCCTCATCAAAAACCTGGGCATATAGCCCCAAACGAAACGAAACGAAGTTCAGAGGAATTTCATCGGGCCTCACTAAAATGTGTACAGTTGTTATCACCCTCTGTTCGTTTGGATTGCTGAAACAGTGCCACGAAGGACAACAATTTGGTAATGATGCAAGTGCAGGAGAATTCAGAAGTTACTACGAAGCAAGGCAAATAATTATAATAATAGTGCTTATGCTATTCAATGATTTATTTTAACTGTTTCATTTATTTCAGTTGATAAAGTTGCATTCCAATAAACTATAAGTAAAAGTATCTCACGTCAAAACATAATTTTTGGATTTTTCTTTTTTCTTCTAATTTAAACCACATTTTATGAATACTGGTATCTTTTATGAGCGAATTTCAAAAGCAAATATTTTGAGAGAAAGAATGAATTCGATTCATCCTTCCAGTTGTATTTAGATCCTTCTTGACTTATAAGAACTATCATTAATTTTTTTTCACTAATGTTGCTACGGAGAGGGTAATACCGTTAACTCATATTACATATTAAATTACATAGTAATCTGATTTTAATTAAGTCTTTGTCTGTTTTAGCTTAAATGTACACTAGCAAAACCAAAGGATTATCAAAATATACACTGAAGTGACAAAAGTCATGGGATACCTCTTAATATCGTGTCGGCCCTCCTTTTGCCCGGCGAAGTGCAACAACTCGACGTGGCATGGACTCAACAAGTCGTTGGAAGTCTTCTGCAGGAATATTGAGCCATGCTGTCTCGATAGACGTCCATAATTGTGAAAGCGTTGATGGGGCAGGATTTTGGGCACGAACAGACCTCTCGATGGTGTCCCATAAATGCTCAATGGGATTCATGTCGGGCGATCTAGGTGGCCAAATCATTCGTTGGAATTGTCCAGAATTTTCTTCAAACCAATTGCGAACAGTTGTGGCCCGGTGACATGGCACATTGTCATCCATAAAAATCCCATCGTTGTTTGGGTACATGAAGTCCATGAATGGCTGCAAGTGATCTCCAAGTAGCTGCACATAAGCATTTCCAGTCAATGTTCGGTCCAGTCGCACTAGAGGACCAAGTCCATGCCATGAAAAAACAGCCCACACCATTACGGAGCCACCACCAGCTTGAACAGTGCCTTGCTGACAGTTTGGGTCCATGGCTTCGTGGGGTCTGCGCCACACTCGAACCCTACCATCGGCTCTTACCAGCTGAAATCGTGACTCATCGGACCAGGCCACGGTTTTCCATTCATCTAGGGACCAACCGATATGCTCACGTGCCCACGAGAGTCGCTGCAAGCGATGTCGTTCTGTCAGTAAAGGCACTCGAGTCGGTCTTCTGCTGGAATAGCCCAAGAAATCCAAATTTCTCCGCACAGTTCTAGCAGACACGTCCATTGTACGTCCCACATTGATTTCTACGGTGATTTGACGCAGTGTTGCTTGTCTGTTAGAATTTACGACTCTTTGCAGACGTCGCCGGTTTCGATCTTTAAGTGCAGGCGGTCGACCACTGCGCTGTCCATGGTGGGATGTTATGCCTGAAATTTCATACTCTCTGCACACTCTTGACACAGTGGATCTGGGAATGTTGAATTCTCTAACGATTTCCGAAATGGCATGACCCATGCGTCTAGCTCCAACTAACATTCCGCGTTCAAAGTCTGTTAATTCACGTCGTGCGGTCATCATCACGTTAAAACCTCTTCACATGAATAACTTGAACAGAAATGAAAGCTCTGTAAAAGCACTGCGCATTTATACCTGTTCTATGCGATGCTACTGCCATCTGAAAATTTGCATATTGCTATCCCATGACTTTTGTCACTTCAGTGTATTTAATAATATAATAAAGCATGGAGGTAGTGAATTTAGATTACCTGGAAGTTTTATTTTTAGAAATTAATGAATGAAATGTGAAGGAAGTCTTCATTCAAGATGAGAGCTTTTCTACCACATGGTGAGATATTTATAGTGACGTAAGGTGGAATATTTTACGTAATAACAATGTCTCTAATAGTTTTATTTATTCAATACCCTTCTTTTTGCAAAAAGAAAGAGCTCTCAAAATCGTAGAAGAGGTAATTGTAGATATGATAACATTTAAAAGTTACCCCTCGATTATTACCGAACAGTCATTCATCCAATTGTTTTGACACTAGTTACAAAACAAATGTTATTGAGCGTCGTCCTAAAAAAAACTTCGCGTTGTTGTTGCAGTTACCCTAATAATGTTGTCGTATATACAGAGTGACCACTGACCAGTAAGTAACGCGTTGCAGAGAAATGCCAGTGTTTTGAAAATTGTTTGTCGCTTCTAGTCAAAATTTGAAGTTATATTTGGTGTGCTGGCCATTTTTTTTTGCCCTGTCTCATTCAGTTGGCTTTTCTTATGCGTCTTTCAGTGAAAATATCAAGACATAGCGTTTCAGAGCACACTTTCATATTTCGGGTGTATATTTCGAACAACAGCCAAATTGTAACTTAAAGTTTGTGTTTTAAATTAAGCTAAAGAAAATGTGTCCGAGCGGGTCAACAATCAATACTTTGTTTCAAAAAAGCTCGCAGTTATTAAAAGCATCGAAACTCCTTGGCAAGTATTGCAGAATTTCGCTATTAGTTTGTGCCATTTTACAGCTAGAGATGGAAGGCACATGATACATGTATTAAACTAATTCCCACGTCCTGTACATTGTTCAGAATTTATATATTTTTTGAATTAATTTCGAAAAATTAATTTTTAACACTAGCGTGTAAATTACTGGTCACTTTGTAGAATCTTCCTTTTTTGAATGCGGGTTACTTAAGTAAAAATAGATTAATTAACTTTCAGCATTTTTGAATATTTTTTATGAAAATTAAACTCATTTTTTCCCATATATTGTGTACTAAGAACAAGTATAGGCAATAAAATATTCAAACATGGGTTAAATATATTTCAGTTCCTCAAACTTAATGAAGTAACTTTCCCCCCAAACCAGCAATTATTACAATTGCATCATTAAATACTTAGAAACATAGTTTCAATTTCAAAATGCTGGAAAAAGTAACAATTATGGGTTGTTTTAAAAAAATTTAGCCGTTTAAACTGAACTGATTATTCAGCAATTCATTAATTACTTTTCGAGACATGTCTCAAGTGTTTCCTTAAATAAGCATTTAAGATTTTTCAATGATTCTTTCTACCGATTGCTATTCCTTTTTCGTAAGAGGAAGTGTTCTTCCTCTCATTAAAAGAAGTTGCAAAAAATAGTTCTCATCAATCTTAGGTTTTATTGCTTTGGTTTATGTAGTACTAACGTACCTGACAAGTTTTTTTTTCGTGTTTCCCCTTTTTTTTTGTTTCAGTTCATTATTACGTAACACGCTATTATTAGCGTAAATTACCAGACATTCATTTTAAAATGAATACATCATTAGCTGAAAGTGTATAATTCTTCTTATTCTTGTTCCTGACGTCACATGTGTGTGGGTTTCATCAAATATTCAGTAAATGTTCTTGTCCAGTTGCACTTGCGTCAATGCTTTCGTCAGTTGGGTGTGAGTTACATCCAACTGATGAAAACACAATGGACACCCTTTCTAAAATTTACCAACAGTTTACGGTTAGTAAAAAATATTTGTTTCCTAAAAAAATATCCAGAAAATGGTGCAAAATAACTTCGCGATTCAGGGTATAACACTTTAATTAAAAAAAATGCAGTGCCAGTTATGTTCCCATCCTAATTTCTAAATAGTTAGTACATTATGTTTTTGGAACGTTAATTTTCCTGAAAATTATTGTTGAAAATATTCGTCCTCCCCAATAATTGAGTCAATTTAGGATACATATAAAAGTAACTAATTTTATAATTGCTGCTAAATATGTTTCTTGAGATAAATATAGCCCCAATGAGTTAATATGTTCTACACAAAAATGCGATAATTTCAGGCCACGTTTTTCGCGATATTTCCAAGTTAAGACAATTCTATTTCAATTCGGAATAAAAGGAAAAATTTGATCCACGTATTTCGTTTGTTTTAATCTGAATCTGCAAAATTTAAAGACCGACACACATCTGCAACAGTAAACTGGCATTTCTTTAAACTAATATACGCTTAAGTTCCTGGATGTAAACTGGAAGTTAGCCTTTTCGCTTCATTGGTAGTTATACTGTACTAAATTATAACGCAAGTATTTACTTTGCACGTATCCCAATTTTAAAAATGCACCTTTTTTGGTCTCCACCGCATGCATTGATTTCATTGCTGAGGATCACAGTGTCAGTAAGGTAAGAATATACTTTAAAAACATGTGTTTACATTCTTGGAACTGAGTTAGAGTACGTTTTCCAAAAAACTGCTTTCCTTTTGGTCTGAATGTCTTAATTTTATTTCTATAACAAATAAATAATAAAGTAAAATATTATCTTTCTGCGCTAAATAGTTGACCCAGCGAATGTTCTCAAGGAGTCAACCTTAGTAAAATACATGTAAGTAAACAAAAAGTAGGGTAGTGTTCTGTGACGCGATAAAATGTCATTTTGCAAGCATTGAAGAATAAAATAAAGAATTTAATAATCGTATATATTTTTTAAATATGAGTTTGATATCATTTTTTACCCTATGCAAATCTTTGTAATAGTATTGCACGTAAAATTTATTTTCCACAGTTTTTGAAGCGTCTGCTATTATAACTACATAAACATTCACATCTGCTTAAGGATTCGGGACTGTCACCGATAAACTCAAAACATGTTGAGTGGTATATAAGTGACCGTGGTAGCCCGAGCGGTAAGGCGTCGGACTCGTGACCGGAGGGTCCCGGGTTCGATCCCAGCCGATCGAAGAACCACCGTCTTGATTAATGGTGGCTGGGGGGGATGTTAAAAATGGTTCACAAAGTCCTACAAGTGAAACGATACCTCTGGGGGGTGCTGGGCCAAAGGGATCGCTCGATCATTGGCTCTGGTTCAAAGAGAACCGAGGGCTCTTCAGGGCCCTATCCCAGTTAAACCACAAGTAGTGATAGGTACGGGGACCCTGGAGTGTGTAAAGTGGTATATAAGTAAAAAAAATGATTATAACTTATTTTGACTTTACGAAATAAAATTTAAAAGTATGTAAGTCTTTAAAATATGACTATTTAATTATTCATTTTCTTTACCTTTTACATTTACTAATGAACGAACCGACAGTTTTATTGTAAAATAAAAAGCTTAAGCCATGAAACGCTGCCTTAATTGTACGTTTTTTTCTCTTTATTAAATACCAAATGTATAACAAAAAAAGTATGTGGACGATGTGAAACATAATGCTTATGTTTTGCTTTAAGGACATCCAAGAAGCAATTTGCTGGTTGAATTAAAATTCTTGAGTCAAAGTTATTGGTTCATTATCGTACGTTATGACATGAGTTAATATCCCGTTAAGATTAAATATTAGTTTCTTCGAAGGCTATGGCGACTCACTAATAAGAATTTATTTTCTGACTGCAATTTTTCTTTGACATGTTCCGCAAATAGCTTTTAATTAAAAATGATTCCAGAGTATAAAGTCATTTAAAACATTGGACAGCTTTTTGCAAGACAGTTTCTTAAAAATTGATTAGATTTTTGGCATCATATGAAGGGTTTTTTACTTTTTTTAAAGATACAAATAGGAAAATATTGATGGGAAAAATTAGCAATTTTTTCAGACATTGTGAATGATCCCCTGACTCATTGACTTTTTTCATTATAATAATATTATTATAGTTAAATCATTACTTGCTAGAAAAGAAAAAGTCAACTGATATTTTACTAAATTATTTTTTCATTCGAAGAAAATTTGTTGAAATAAAAAGGCTTCAATTTGCAGTAAGAAAATTAACATCAACCCCAATCGTTTTGTCAAATTATTTAATGGCACGAATATTGCATATTCAGTCTTTTTTTCTAACTATTATTGCATCATAAGTGTAATTTCTGTTCTTGTTTAGTTAAGTTTGTTTTACGAAATGGTACATTCTGCTTGTTTAATACTTTACAATTTAAGTTCTTATTAAAATTGAAACCCTATGAAAAAACTATACTAAATAATTAACTCAACAGAATCTTAACTTCTGATTGTAGAAAAAAATCAAAATATTTATTAGAAAAAAATATTACGAACAATGAAATTGCAAACTATTTTAATGGGATGTTCATTCTAAATATTGTCAGAACATATAACAAGAATGTTTCCTATCTAATGATAAGAAAACTACAGTTAGCTTTTTGTTCTTTTCACAAATGTTTGTCCTCATCAGCGAAGACGCTGTGAGCTTTTAGTATAAACTGTGTCTAGAAAATTGCCCTTTATAGTGGAAGCAGTATAAATACTCCGGCAAACAGTTTCCTTTTTCTTGCACAATTTGGCCGTCTCTTCAATTACATTTACCGGATTAAATGCAGTGTTTACAAAAACAAAAGAAAGTTTTTACTATTATCGCTAACATAATCTTGCTTGACGTAAGAAGCTAAGAAAAACATTTTTTGTTGCTAATATTTTATGATCTGATACAAATATAAAATTAATCATTGTCATCTAGAACTGACAAATCCTTCCTGCACGTTACCGAACGACTTCTTAGCTTATAGGAATAAATGCTTTCAGTGTTTTTTTCCACTCGTCGATTCTCCAATCGCCTTAAAATTATTGCTAAAAGTGAAGATAGGATGTGTTATCGAACAAACTAAATGGTTACGAAACAAAAATACATGTTTACGCTCATTGTAGTTGAAGTTCCTCCCCTATTTTTTGGAAGAAAATGTAATGTTTTTTTTCTCAGGTTAGTTCTTTTGATAGTTAAAGTTATGTCACTGTACGCGAAACTATTTAATTTTCTGTGAAATAATAAGAACAAAATGCCTAAAATAAATTAATTGAAACAGTTACTGAAAAATAAATTTTGAGTTAGACTGATTATATTACACGCCAATACATGGCATTACTTTCGCTTTAAATAATTCCTTTTTATGTTGAAAATCTAGCTTCATCGCTCTGAAATCAGACTGACCGAGTGGTATTTCTTACCGAAATTGTGATAAAGGTATGACCATTATTTTTGAGTACTTTAAGCGGGCAGGCTTACCGTAATGTTGTCGGGATGAGGGCTCAGAATTCTCGGTTCCACATTCTTCTATTTCAATACCTCTCTTAAAGTGTAAAAGTATTGAAAACAAATGAATTTGACACGGAAAACTCTTAAAAGTTAAAATTCAACATGCAATCAAACTAAATAAAGTAATATATTAAATTACAGTAACATTTATATTTGAATGTAAAAAATATATCTCCATTTCCATTAAAATTACCATGACGTTTACATTGTCACTCAACCACGTAATTGCATGCCTGCTAAAGAGCACGTAAATCAGTACTTTGAAAAAGAAATGTCCCGAGTCAGTTCTGTACTTCTGCCCACAGTTGGTAGTGAAATTGAAAAACGTCCAGTTAAGATGAATTTATCTGATTGAGGGGGGAAAGCAGAAATGTGATGGCACTTGCTTAGCTCATTTCATTATGCCTTTGCTTAAGTTAGGAGCTACACATATCTGCAAAAGCTGGTGTCTCTGAAAACTAACAGATAAATCCATTTCTACCGGTAAGCCGGTGTGATGCGAAGTGAAATAACCAAGCAAAGTGAAATGGTGATTTATTTACTCTTGTTTTAGGGCCTCCTTATTGATAATATTTGAATTATATCGTAAGACATGCCCTCTGTTTCAGTTAGGAAAAAATAACCTCTGAAGATTACAAGCAATTAAATAAAAACGACCACTTATTTTTCCATGTGTGCCCAATGAAATTCATTCCCTCGAATGAAATGTTATCGCATGCATTTTTTTTCATGTCTGAATATAATGTTTCAATTTTTTAAATTTTTATTTTCGCTTGAACTATTGCTAATATGTTGAGATGACACATATCTATTTAGTGATAATTTAATTTGTTTTTTTACTGCAGTATCTTTCGGATTGGTGGCTTTAAGTCCTTATTCAGTTATTTAATCTTAAACGATTAGCTAAGATGGGTTTGAATGATTTTTAAATGTGTTTTAATTATATTGTTTTTGAGAGACAGTTGTTGTCATTATGTCATGATTTTTTATTGCTTCATTGGAGTACGCGTAGATCATTTGGAAAATTATATTTGTACACTTTAATTAACGAAACCGATTGTTTTTTTTCAGGGTGGTAAGGTAAATTGTTATCAGATCAAATGACTGAATTTTTAAATTCATTGCACGAGCGTAGCTGTGCAGGTACAGTTAGTATAAGATATAGAAACAAGAAGTTCTGTCAAGAACTAAACGAGCCAACTTTCCCGTACATCGACATCGGCATTCTCGCATCTGATCATTATTCTCTTGATTATCTGAAACTGAAAATTATGTCAAACATACCCTTTTAGCACATAGAGCTGATTTCGAAAAGCAAACTATACCCCTCTCATCAGATGAAATGGACACGTAAAAAGTAATTAACGAATAAATAAGCTTTGTCGCACCTTTTAAAGAGTGCAACTGTTACAGTTCCTCCGTAGAAAAAATCCTCCATTGTTTTCAAAAAAAAAAAAATAGTAATAATAATAAAATAAATAAATAAATAAATAAAAGTACAAAGAGCATCAAAACGTATTTTATCAAAGAAAGAAAAAAAAAAGAAAAAAAAAAACTCGTCCGTTAATAAAATGTCTCGAATTTCACTTTTAATCGGTTGCCAGTTGTTAAATATAAATAAAGAATAAAATGTTCTCTTGAATGAAAAATTTTTGTTACAAAAAAAAATCGTCTGCCAAAAAAAAAAATAATAATAAATAAAATAAAACAAATGAATAAATAAACAAAAAATCGTCTGCACAGTCAGTCATTTTTTTTTCTGAGCCTGCATTTCCGCCACGTTTGCGGAGTCGGAGTCGGAATCAAAGTCCTCACAGAAGATTACTCAGAAAAGTACTTTACAAACACTATTTATCAAAACCATTTTCTTACAAAGTTAGTTTGAAGGAAATCCGACTTTAAGTTCAGAATCAACATTCAACTTAAATTCCCCGTAGACGCTAATGTTAATTTTTTTTCTGAACGGTTCAATATTGAACGAAAAATGGTTCAAATCAAAAAGCGAAATATGGAAATGTATGGGAGAGCCTCTCCGAGATCTTTCAAACAAAAAAAAGTTTATTCCATTCAGACGGTTCACTCAAAAGTTATTAGGTGGGGAAAGGTTGCTTGAACGGTTCAATGTTGAACGAAAAAATGCTCAAATGGAAAATTTAAATAGGGTAATGAAGTCTCCTTGCTGAGATCCTTCGAACAAAAAAAAAGTTTCTTCAAATCGGATTGTTCACTCAAAAGTTAGCATCGCGGGACAGGTTGTTTGAACGGTTCAAAGTTGAACCAAAAACTGTTCAAATCGAAAAATCAAATATGGGAATGAGCTGTACTCGCCGAGATCTTTTGAACAAAAAAAAGTTTATTCCATTCGGACTGTTCACTCAAAAGTTATTAGGTGGGGAAAGGTTACTTGAATGGTTCAATGTTGAACCAAAAATGTTCAAATTGAAAATTTAAATACGGTAATAAAGTATCCTTCCCGAGATGCTTCGAACAAAAAAAAATTGTTTAAATCGGACTGTTCATTCAAAAGTTATTAGGGGTGACAGCTTGTTTGAACGGTTCAATGTTGAACGAAAAATTGTTCAAATCGAAAATGTAGATACGGGAATGAAGTATCCTTGAAAAGATCTTTCGAACAAAAAAAAGTTTGTTCAAATCGGACTGTTCACTCAAAAGTTAGCATCGCGGGACCGGTTTTTTGAACGGTTCAAAGTTGAACCAAAAACTGTTCAAATCGAAAAATCAAATATGGGAATGAGCTGTACTCGCCGAGGTCTTTCGAACAAAAAAAAGTTTATTCCATTCGGACTGTTCACTCAAAAGTTATTAGGTGGGGAAAGGTTACTTGAATGGTTCAAT